>JAADWJ010000642.1:0-14192 GCA_023336165.1 Pythium monospermum | reverse complement strand
GTGTGATGATGAGTGAGTTGAGCACACGCTCATCAAGGCTGAGAAAGATCTCTCGCATGTCAGCAACGGAGCCCTTGATGCCACGCTGGTCACAGTTGATTTCCAACACGGAACACGCACGATGTCTGGCAAACCAGGGCTACATGCGGAGCTTGCAGCCTGCGCCACAAGTGTCAGCACCAAAAATGCCAGAGGCTGCCAGCGAGGTGGTGAGCAAAGTAACCCCCAAAAGCGGCATGATCGCCATGAACCGCACGTGGAACAGGTGGGCTCGATACGAGCTTGAAGCACGTCGAGCCGGGTCAGGGATCCTGTGGACGCAAGGGCCTTTCGCTCGCTGTGCTTGTAGTGCCACCTCCACGGATGATTGCGAGCCTGCCACGCCAGGGTCTGTCAGAGGAGCGATCGTGGTGCTGGGCTGATCCAGCTTGATATCAAGAAGCTCTTTTAAGTTGTCCAAGTTGTTGAGGATACTGAGATACGGTAGCGTCGTCTTGAACGCATCCTTCCAGGAGACCATGAAGAACTGTTGACACTCTAGATTCGCCCTGACCATCGTCGTCTCCGATGTGATAAACTCAGCCGGCAGCCCATACGAATTATTGATAAACAAAGGCACGTAGCACAAAATGATGTTGCCTGGGATGATAAACCCCCATACAAAGTCCAAGCACAAATCGACCACGATCCACCAAAAACGGCGCTTGCCCGTTTGGTCGCCTGTCCATCGATGGACGACCCAGTGCGATACCCCATTGGCAAACAGCAACACACCAAAGAGTTGGTTGATCCACATTGTACTGACGAGTAGGCTGGAAGAATACGCTTGGTACGTTTGTGAAGCCAGCTCGATGATTTCTTGGAGGGCCATGGCGATGTCAAAGAAATGGCCTCGCACACTCAGCGCGTCGCGAAGGCTCTTGAGATCTTGGATGAGCTGGCCACAGCAGCAGCTCCTCCACCATGATGATGGCGATGTTTTATCGGTCGAGTCAGGAACGGGAGTTTGTTGGCGTTGGAAGACCAGTCGCCGATTGAGGATCGAGTAGAATGCCATTTGGACTGCGCTGAACAAGTTGATGGCGCTAACCAGCGCATACAGGATCGTGATGCCAACGTATTTGGATTGCGGCATCATCTGGATGAGCGACACGTAGTATTCCATCTCAGGCTTGCGTAGGAACACGTAGATGTAGGCGAGTCCGCTGGTGTAGAGCGCATTGAAAACGTGGAAGAAAAGCACAAAGCACCAGCTCAGTGTGTATCCACGGCGACTGAGTCGAACAGCGAGCCGAAATCGCTTCAGGCGCTGATTCTCCGGGACGATCATCGGTCGTAGTGCGACGAATGGCCTGCTTGTGGGGATGTGCAGGTGAGAGCGAGGCAGAACCATCCATCGCGTTTATGAGGGTTTTGCGCAAGCAATTCCACTCTTGTGATTGTATTCAAAGAGACATACGCCGTACATATCCACGATTCACCCAGTTCAAGGTTGAACCAGTTCGGTGCGTAGTTTTAGTACATGGCCACAGTGGTTTCCTCATGGAAAGCAACGAGTCGAAGCCCATAGAGTGGTCGAGTGTATCCATTTAGAATTAGAATAGAAAAGACTTCAACAACGTCAGCGATGTATTTCGGTCGCCCATTTTTCGCTACAAATAGCGATGCTATTACCGCTATCGTTGCGGGTTTTCCATCTCATGGACGGCCAAGGCAACCGCACTGTCTAAAACATCAAGCGGTGCATGCACGAATACTAATTGCCATCACTATGTCGTCTGAGGCGCCGTCTGATCGGCGTCGTACGACCCGTCTGTCGCTTAGCCATAGCGTCGTGGGGCCGCTCGCTCAGGAAGTGATGCGACGAGCGACCCAAGCCGCAAACAAGATCGCACAAGGCAAGCCACCGGCGCGACTCGCGGTGCGGCTGGGCAAGAAAGGCTTCGCGTTAACGTGGGGCATTGTGCTCTTTTTCCATCTCTTCAATGCGATTTACACGCTGGGGCTTGCCTACATTTACGTGTACTTGCGCAAGCCTGAGATGGAGTACTACATTGGTTTGATCAAGATGATGCCCCAGTCCACGTATGTCACGATCTCTGTTTTGTACGCGATCATCAGTGCGCTCAATTTCCAGCAAGCGTTCAGTATGATCTTGTTTTCAATTGCCTACAAGCGACTCGCGTTCTACAGACGACGCAAGCCACGCACCACCACAAAAGTCGCGGCGGACGTTGGCGTCTTGGTCAAGCAGGCATCGCGTCGCTTTGCGATTTGCCTGCCACTACGTGTGACCAAGTTTTTGGCTCAATTGCAACGCGCGACGAGCATCCAGGGCCATCTCTTTGATACAAAGCTGCTGCTTCGAGAAGTGGTCGAAGTCGCATCGCAAACGTACCAAGCCCATTCGTCCAGCTTGTTGATCAGCAAAGTGTGGATCAATCAGCTGTTTGGGTTGCTTGTGTGTCTCAATTGTGTGGCCAACACTGCGGTCCATATCTTCAAAGAAGAAGAGGCCGGGATGCGGCGCTTTTTATGTACGCTCATTGATTTGGGGCTTGACTTTGCATGGGGGTTTATCTTTCCAGGCAACATTATCTTTTATTACTTGCCTCTGTTCATCAACAACATGTACGGGTTACCGGCCGAGTTCTACCAGTCGGACACGTATTTGATCAAGGCCATGCTGGACTGTCGCCAGTTCTTTATGGTCTCGTGGGCCGATGTCTTCACCACGCTTCTGCCCTACATGAACATCTTCAGTGGGCTCATGAACGTCAAGATCCTCTTGGAGATTGAAGATACTGAGCAGCAATCTCCACTTGTTGGTCAGCGTGGTGATCAGAAACAAGCAACCGCGACAGTGACTCCCTTGGCTGCACCAGTTCCAGTACCAGCCGCAAGTGAAGGGCCAAACGGCAACGCCATCCCGGCACCGACCCAACCACAAACCAAGCCCCTTCTTCGACGTCTGGGGTTCATGATCATCATTCCGATCTTTGGCATAGCCGTGCTCGCTACCTCGCTTGCCGCCTCTGGCATGTTTGGTGCGGACACTTGTGGCGCAGGCTGCAAGCTGCGGATGAAGCCCTGGTTTGGCACCCATTGTGCTTGCTCTGTTCTGGAAATCAACTGCGACCAGCGTGGCATCAAGGGTTCCGCAACGGAGATGCGAGAAATCTTTCTCAGTCTCGATGAGCGCGTGCTCAACTCTCTCATCATCACACATTGCCCCAAACTCGCCATGCCCGCCGAGTTTCAGCTGTTCCCAAACTTGCTGGGACTCGAGTTCTACAACGTCTCTTTTGAGCACTGGTCACGAGAAGCAGCATTATCACAGACCCATTTCCCAATGATCTCGTACGTCTACATTGCGCGTTCCCAGCTGGGGCCGTTACCAGAAGGGTTGACGTACAACACGCCACATTCGCTGGTGGACATTGAGATCTCCGCCTGTGAAATGGATGAACTTCCAGAGGATCTGGACGAGATGTGGCCCAATGTGATCATGCTCTACGTTGAATTCTGTGGACTGCAAAAGTTTCCAGTTGCTACCACGCGCATGGCGTTGACCGATTTTTCGCTCGTTGGCAACAATATCTCGGTCATCCCAGAGGATCTGCCAGAATTCACGAACTGGATGTACGTCTACCTGGACCGGAATCCTCTCCAGAAGCTTCCGGGTCGATTCGGAGGTATGCCAAATATCCAGTATTTGACCGTGCAAGTCAACAATATTTCGTACTTTCCTCCGTGGTTCTACGAACTCCATGACATAAACCCGGACTTGATAGTGAGTGCCAACAGGACACCCATTTGTGAAGCTCTTCAACTTGAACCGGAGGAGAGACCAGAGGTCAAGTTCATCAGGTGTCCAAATCCGAATACGTACGTGTGGAATGGGGTCTTCCCTCTGTTCGACAAAGACGACAAGCGCCGCATTTCGCCGGAAGCGCCACTACCAAGCACACCTGAGCAGTTGTTGCCATGATGAAGAAAAAGAGCTCATCAAATTCAAATTCAAATGGCTACATAATCTCGCCAAGTGAGTGGTTGAAATAGCATCATATCATCCAATGAATGCACGCTAAGAGCCAGTATCCATCCAATCAGCATTCTCAGATATGATTACGGAGACGACAAACATTCTGTTTTTTTGTTTGTTTGCCTCACATGCGTGGTGGTGTGGTTTGGAATTCCTCATTCACCAAAACAGCACCATGACGATGCTCCAGAGCCGACGCATGCTGCTGCGCGGCCTGCGACACCTCGACCGCAGCCAGCCATGGAAGAACAACTCTCTCATCCGCCAGTCTCTCCATGTGCGCGCACCTCTTTCCTCTCCATGGGGAATGAGAAATGGTCACCAGCATGTGCTGGGTTTTGCGACTTCGGCCATCGATGAGGAGCAGAAGAAGAAACAACCCAAGACCGAACAAGTCGCAGCACCACCACCAATTCCAAGCGTGGAAAATAAGAAAGAAAAAGACGCGACCAAAGAGATCCTTACATTTCTACTGGGCCATTTGTGGCCAAAGGAGAACACGCCCGAAGCGCGTGATATCAAAAAGCGCGTCATGCTTTCCGGTGGCCTCGTGCTCGCGTCCAAGGCGCTCACCATCCAAGTGCCGTTCATCTTCAAAGAACTGATTGATTCCATGGGCGTCGCGAGCTCGGTGCTCGCACAGCAACCAGAGGTCACAGTGCCTCTTGCGCTTGTGCTGGGCTACGGGATCGCGCGGTTCACAGCAAACGCCTCCAACGAATTAGCGAATGCGACGTTTGCGAGCGTCACGCAAAAGACCATCCGCACCGTCGCGATCCGCATCTTTGACCATCTCCATGCGCTGGATCTCAAGTTCCATTTGGACAGGCAGACCGGTGCACTGGCACGCACGATCGACCGCGGGTCCCGGTCAATTGACGTCGTGTTGCGGTCCATGGCGTTCCGTGTGATGCCCACGGTACTGGAGATCGGCCTGGTCTCGGCGATCATGGCGCAAAACTTTGGACTTCCCTATGTCGGTGTCACGCTTGGCACACTGTCAGCGTACACTGCGTACACGGTGGTGGTCACCCAATGGCGCGACCAAATCCGTCGTGATATGAACAAGATGGAAAATGACGCCGCCGGCAAAGTGATCGACTCGCTCATGAACTACGAGACGGTCAAGTATTTCAATAGCGAACACCATGAAGCGCAACGGTACGATGTATCGCTGCAAGGGTACCAGAAGGCCGCGCTCAAGACACAGACCTCGTTGTCGCTGTTAAATGCTGGCCAGAACGGCATTTTCAGTGTCGGGCTCACGGCGATCATGTACATGGCGAGCCAGGGGATCGCCGACGGCACGCTCACGGTCGGTGACTTGGTCTTGGTGAACGGACTGCTCTTCCAGCTTTCCATCCCACTCAACTTCATTGGCACGCTGTACCGGGAAGTGCGTCAGTCGGTCACCGATATGGAGGCCATGTTTGCGCTGGGCACAGTCGAATCCAACATCAAGTACAACGCCAATCCACTGCGGCTCACGGGCAAAGAGCCCAAATCCATCGAGTTCCGTGATGTCCAGTTTGCGTACCGTCCGGAATTCCCAATCCTCAAAGGCGCGAGTTTTAAAGTCGAGCCAGGCAAGACCATCGCGATCGTCGGTACAAGTGGCTCGGGCAAATCCACAGTCTTGCGGCTCTTGTACCGCTTTTACGACCCACAGGCCGGCTCGGTCTTGATCGATGGCAAAGATATCAAAGACTTGGATGTCCATGATTTGCGTCGTGCGATCGCGACCGTGCCACAGGATACCGTGCTCTTTAACGATACGATTTTCTACAATATCAACTACGGCCGCTTTGATGCCACCAAGGAAGAAGTTCTGGAAGCTGCGCGGGTCTCTCAGATCCACGACTCCATTCTGAACTTTCCAGAAGGCTACAACACCAAGGTGGGCGAGCGTGGGCTGAAGCTCTCTGGCGGAGAGAAGCAGCGCGTTGCGATCGCACGCGCGATGCTCAAGGACGCACCCATTTTGCTGTTTGATGAAGCGACAAGTGCGTTGGACTCAGAAACCGAATCAGAAATCGTCAAAGAGTTCAAGATGATTGGCTCGAATAAGACCGCGATCATCATTGCGCATCGCTTGTCAACGATCCAAGATGCCGATGAGATCTTGGTCTTTGATGGTGGCCGCGTCGTGGAGCGTGGTACGCATCAAGAACTCTTGCGCAACAGCCGCAGCAAGTACTCGGAGATGTGGTCTCGCCAAAACTACCACCACAGCAGCATCCCTGTCGATCATAGCGACCCAGCTCTGACGGCTGAGGATAAGTAGATTTTCGCACTTATACGAATACATAGAGTACATTTTTCATTAAAATGATGGGGTCCACGACAATTTAGTGCGTTGATGGAAAATTATCGCGCCAACACCACAACGAACAGTGGAAGCAAAGAGGTACAGGATTGATAGCTCAGTATGAGCGCCAAGAGCCCACGAAGCGCAGTGTCCAGCAGCAGTAGCGGAAGCGGCAGTAGCTCCTCTAGCAGTAGCGACAGCTCCAGTGATGGGGAGAGCCGTCTTGCGCGGGTGAGTGCTCCGCCAACGCCGGATGCGCACGAAGCTGCGTCACCAGACGAGCAGCCCGCCGCGTCTCCACCTCCCCCACCGGGGTCTCCGCCGCTGCCCCCATCGTCTCCGCCACCTCCACCACCAGATTCGCCACCTACGCAATCGAAATCGAAAAGAGTTGGTGGCAAGATATTGCGCGCAGTAGCAGCAGAGAAGAAAAAAGAGAAAAAGCCGACCAAAAAAGTTGTCCGCAAACCGGCGGCCGCCGCCTCAGCGGCACGAGCCGTCTCAAAGAAAGCGGCTTCGTCAGCAAAGAGTAGTCGAGACAAATCAAAGCACCCAGTGGCCAAGACCTCAAACTCTCGACGGAAAGTGCCGCCTGGGACTGGGGCTCCTTCTCCTGTGTCGACCCCTAAGCCATCATCGAAGCGGAGAGAATCGAGTGGCGGTGGCGGCGGCGCGTCATCCTCCAAGGACCGCAAACGCGCAAAACCTGGCGAAGAGACAAGTGCGCGGGACGAAGACGAAGAGTTTGTCGAGAATTTTGACGACACCATGGACGCCGACGATTACTCGGGCGAGTCGGATGTGTTTGAAGATGATATTGAAGCACTGATGTACCATGACCGCCAGCAAGAGCAAGAACATGTGTACGGTGGCAGCTCGATTGAGATCCCGGTCACGACACGAGAGTACGCGTACCCGAGTTACATTGCCAAGTTACCCCAGTATTTTAGCAAGGAAAACGTCTTTGGCGAGCACCCGGAACAGTTTATTTATGCCAACAACCTCATGGTAAGGCGTGCGACGTGAGAGAGAGAGAGGGCCGTTGTCTTGATATGTATGATGGCTCACGGTTGTTGTGCATATTGGATTATGTAGTACAATGCACAGCTCTTGGATCTTCTGGACAAGAAAGCGAACGAAATCGAACGCGTCGAACTGGAGCGCGTGCGGAAAGAGCAAGCGGATGCCAAGCGCTTTGCGGAAGAAAAGCGCAGAGAGTACGTTTCCGTTTCTAATTGCGACCTTTTTTTGAGGCGATCCTGACCCTCCCATGTGTGAAACTTTACAGAGAAGAGCAGAAGCGTCTGGAAGCCCAGGCACCGCCACAGAAGAAGCAAAAGACTGCCCCACCAGAGCCCAAGCCGCGCGTGAACCAGGCTACTGGTGCTCAGTCGGCTGTGGTGGCCGTGGCTCCACAAACGTCAAGTAAACCGCCCGTTCAACCACGACGACCGGTGAAGAAACCAGCTGCGCCACGAAAATCTTCTGCTCAGAATGGCGACGACAAGCAAGACGCTAGTACTGCAAAGGCTGGGAAGGCAACTGCTCGACCACAGAATTCAGCCACTGATGCAGCAGCTTCTGTGTCCTCAAAGTCAAAGGCGGCAAAGAACTTGAAGAAAAGTGCTGCAGCCGCCGCGGCAGCGCCACAGGAGGTTGAGAAACCGGACGATGCGTCCGTGTCGAGTGGCAGTGAAGGCATGACGGGCTCAGAGAGTGAAGGCGAAGGTGGTGTCAAGACGGCCTCGTCGTCTTCCTCCTCGTCTTCTGGAGGCTCGTCGTCTTCGTCTTCGTCAAGCTCAAGCAGTTCATCCGAAGACGAGCTGGACGTATAGGCTTGGTAGAAAAAACACACGAAAAAATGACTTGTATTTTTTTTTTTTTTAGGAAGATTCGTTCGTGATCTGTTTGTCTGCCCATAACACAGCGGCCTTTCGTCCCAGCTCATACAGATCGTCCAGCATCTGTGGCTCGGCTGGGAAAAGCGAATACCGCGCGAGTTCCCAGATCGTCAGTGGGAACTCGCTGTCTAACGACGGGCTGATCTCGTAGTCCGGGCGGCGAAGCGAATGCGCGGGGAACGCACAGACCCGCACGTGGTCGGGCAGCTCTGGCACGATCTTGACAAGCCCTCCGTCCACGTGGAACTCGCCACGGAACTTTGAAGTTGCTTGTCTTGACAGGTAAAACGGAATGAAACAAGACGCGATGAGCGCGTCGCAAAGATCGTCGACCGAGTGGAAATGGTCATTATGGATGATCTCTCGCTTGGGCCACACTTGGTGGGTCGTGATCGTCAGCCGCTTCTCCAGCGCGCCCAAGTCAAGGTGCGCAAAGCGTTCCGTGAAGAGCGTGCGAAGCCCTGGCTCCAATTGGCCCCACGTGCCACTGGCGCGTCCGGAGGCGGCCATGGCTTTGGCATCTTCTTGGACTTGCAAGAGATCCACATTTGCAGCGATCGCAGTCGCGACCAGTGCACCGCCTGATGCGCCAGCGACGTGGGATGTGAGCTGAAGGAAGCCAAGCTCTTGCAGCACGCGCGCGACGCCCACATGGTACGGAAGCAAGAACCCGCAGCCGCTGAAGCTGAAATTACGCGACTGGATGATGATCTCGGAAGCCTCTTGGCGCTTCTTGAAAGCAGCTATGAGTGAATCCGCAACGCATTGAGTCTCGCGTGTGGTAGTACTGAACAGTGCGGATCGAGTGAGAGCCACTCGTGACGCGGACGCACGGCGGCGCAAGAACATCATACTTTTTGAATACATCGCCCTCCGCTTGGAACAAAATGTGTCACCTTGACTGGGAAAATGGTGGGCAGCAGGAACACTTGCCTTGGACATGTAGTAATTTACATAAACGCATTCATCAAATTTGACATCTAATAGTCCATTCACCTGTATAACAGAGTATGCGCGAAGAGGCACCTCAAGTTGCAGTGAATCGCTTATCAGAAATTTGACGCAGACACGAAGCGCTTACGATGATCGTCTGGGTCAAGTATGGCTTTGGTGCGTACAGCAGCCACTCCATACTGCATGCTCTCCTTGGCTGCGAGTCCGATAATGACACTGGGCTTTGTCATTCATTCTTTGTTTGCTGTTGTTGTAGAAGCCACGCCACTGAAAATGTACAACACCAACGTCTCCTGTGCGATTCTATTGAGCTTCTTGAAAGCGACTTGCATCAAAGACATTGACGAATACTGCAAGCAAAAGAATATCCAGCTGAGTATCGAGTTGGATGCGCTTCGGCGTTCCATGCAGCACCGCAAGAGCAACGTGGCGGCCACTACCTGTCCAACGGACACTCCACCAGGATCGCGGCCGCCATCAGGAAGCGCCACACCAGCTACAGCCGCAGCCACAACCGTACCCTCACTGACCGGCAGTGGTGGGTCTTTGCAGCCGCCGCCATCAACGCCAAACACGACACGACGAGGATCCAATGCGTCCAGTGCTTTGCATACGAATGATCAAGCCGATGAAGCCGCCGCCACCGCAAAACTGAAAAAGGAACAACTGGAAAAGCAACTGGAGACCGTGAACACCGCAGCCAAACTTATCAAAGGTGCGGCTCCCAAAACAAAAAAAAATTCCCCTGGAGCGTGTGTTACACAAGCTGACAAAGATCGTGTCGGATGCTTTCCGCTTTTTTGTAGAGTTAATCGCTGGAGTTTCGTGGGTCGATCTCGTGGACCAAAATGGCACGCGTATGAATCTCGACACGGCGGGCGCCTTACGCGTGAACACGGTGCTCACGGAGCGGCAACAGTACACTGCCGTCGTCGTGAGTACGTACTCCTGCATAGGAATTTCTGCTGTGCCCAAACTGACTGCTTGCTCGTTCTCTCTGTCTCCTCTCTCACTCTCTGTCTCGTAGCCACGACGGAGAGCGGCGCGCCCAAGACTGTGCCACTCGTGTTCAAGCTGTCCTCGTAGTCATCAACAATACGAGTACAACAACTATCTGTAGGACAATCGGTAAACGGATTATATTTCTCTTGATCGATAACGACGGTGAAAAAATGACAAAAGACATCGCTATAGATTGACCTTGTAGCGAATGGACGTCACAGCTAAGTACACCTCAGAGTGCTGCGTGGATCAGCTCTGAAGAGGCTGTTGTTGCATTTGCGATTCAAACATCCACTGGCTTGCCCTTGGAGGCAAAGTCGTCGTAGTACTCGACGACCTTGTCCCAGTTGGCAACGTTCCAGAAAGCCGAGATGTACTCTGGGCGGCGGTTCTGGTACTTGAGGTAGTACGCGTGCTCCCACACATCAAGACCAAGGATGGGGATCATAGGGCTCTCAACACCAGGCATCAAAGGGTTGTCTATATAGCACAGAGGAAGAGAGAGAGAGCGTTAGCATTGGAACACTAACCTCCTGGGCGCCATGAGGCTCGAACGTACCCTGGTTTGGCGTCGAGGTGATGCCGAGCGAGCCGTCGGCCTTGACACCCAGCCACGCCCAGCCCGAGCCGAAGCGCGTCGACGCCGCAGCGTTGAACTTCTCCTTGAGCTGGTCGAGCGAGCCAAAGTCCTGGTCAATGCGGGCCTTGAGCGCACCGTGTGGCGCGGTGTTGGTCGAGCCAGGTGAGGTCATCCACGTCCAGAAAAGCGAGTGGTTGTAGTGGCCGCCGCCGTTGTTGCGCACTGGCGCATCGGTCGCGGACTGGACGACTTCCAAGATCGACTTGCCACGAAGCTCCGCGCCTTTGTCCTATATATGGAGGGGGGAAGAAAGCAAGGTTATTAGCGCACAGAAAGAAGAAAGCGCTGTGTCTCCGTGGTCAACGTACCGAGGCGACAAAGTTGTTGATGTTGTTGACGTATCCCTGGTGGTGCTTGGTGTGGTGGATGTTCATGGTGTTGGTGTCCACGAAGGGCTCAAGGGCATTGTACTCGTACGTGAGCTTTGGCAATTCGAACGTCATGGTCGCTATTTTGGTGGGTGTTGGGTGGGCTTGCGGGGAATTCGAAAGTGACTGCTTTTGCTTGAAGAACCTGCCGATGCGAAAATGCCCCAGGGAGCCACATCAAAAAAGATCGATGAGCTCCACGATTCGATTTGAGGTCGGACATCTGGATTGGCCAATCAGCAGGATGAGAAATGAAAGAAAGACATTTGATTGGTTGTTTATTGAAATTGATCTACGCAATCGGACTCACACACACTGTGATGACGCTGCGTCGCACATTCCAGCTTCATTAGCATCCAGGAACGCAGCCATTGTTGATCATGTCGGTCCACAGATTCAACGCACATCTCTGCATCAAGGTGTAATACCCTGCACTGCAACACCGGAGGGTGGACGAGATCTCGCCCTTGTCCATGACTGAACAGTAAAAGGGGCCCGCCGTCACGGATGTCTCAGTGCACCAACCAATACACTAATTAGGCTAGTTTAGCTCATGATAACGTGGTGTGGTCCACTCCACACGTGGAGTTCTTCAAAAGTTCACCTTGAAAAGGAACGCCAAAAGACATTTTTGATTGGTCATGGAGACCAACTCGACGACCACCCCAGTCCCACGCGAATCCATTGATGTGAAGATGGAAGCCATGACCACCAGCGACGCGCAACACAGTACTGTGTCTGTAGCAGTACCAGCGCCTGCTGGCTCCGCAGTGGAAGCCACCGACGAGACGATGAAGAGCGAAGACCACGAAGAAGAAGAAGAAGGAGAAGAAGGTGAAGTGTCCAGCGACGAGGAGGAAGATGACAAAGAAGAAGAAGATGCCGCGCCACCGACAGCGACGCCTGAGGTTTCCCTGGTCGATGCGAATGGCCGCCCGCTGTCGGACTTTGAAGTCGCGGCGCGGTACGCTGAAATTGAGATCCAATCCATGTCGTCCCAATTTGCGACCGCTGTGGTGGACCCCACCAAGCCGACTGCTGGGCCTGCCCTGCCAGGTGCTGCGACTTCTGCCACTGCGATGGAAGACGACGAAGACTCGGACGATGACGAACCATTGGGTGACGCTGCCGTCGCCATGGCGTCCTCATCCAGTGACGAGAGCTCGGATGACGACGACGAAGGCAACGCAAACGAAGATCCTCGCAAACTGCGCGCAGAAATTGAAGCCGCGATGGAAAGAGAAGAAAACAAGGTGTCTGGCCCATTGAAGACGCCCAATGAAGTTGCCGCTGTTCCTGTGCGTGAGCCAGAAGTCGAACTGACTTCAGACTGTCCGATCGCACGGTGTGGCATTATCTTGAATGTGAGCCGCCCTGGCTTGATGGTGACCGTCAAGTCTGATGGTGCCAACAGCAAGCCACTGGATGAAGGATCGGTGTTGTGCTTTGAAGACCGCACCGTGTTAGGCTGTGTCGATGAAGTGTTTGGGCCTGTGATGATGCCCATGTACTTGGTGCGTTTTGAAACAGCCGAGAAAATCCCGACCCAAACCGACTTGAACAAAGTAGTGTTTTTCGCGACCCAACATACCACGTACCTGATTCCTGAAAACCTTCGTGACAAAGGAACCGATGCGTCCAATATCTTTGATGAAGAAACCGATGAAACGGTGTATTCCGACGACGAAGCCGAAGCCGCCGCCAAACGGTTGAACAAGAAGAGGAACCGTGGAGGCGACCAAGCACCGGGGGCTGCGTCTTCACAGGCGACAGCAGGAAACAGCAGTGGGCCGTCACGAAACTTTTCGGATTACCAAGCCGGTGGTGGTGGACGTCGTGGCGGACGAGCTGCTGGAGGTGGTGGACGTGGCCGAGGCCGAGGACGAGAGCCAAGCCATGGCGGAGGATACCAACAACAACAACAGCAGCAGCAGCATCAGCCACACGGTGGGTTTACGCGGTACACAACACCAGGTGGTTACCCGCCACAAGGGATGCCAGCGTACCCTCCACCCGGCCAGGCGCCGTACCTGCCACATCAGGGAGGTGGCGGCCCGCCCCAATTCGGTGGGCCTCCTCAGTCGTACAACCATCACCCAAACCAGTACTCGCACATGCAGGGACCGCCTCCTCCGCCAATGCCCATGTACCCACAGCCGCCGTACGGAGCGCCACAGCATTTGCCTTCGTACCCTCCACCTCCACAGGCTCCTCCACCAAACTACCACTACAATCAACCGCCAGTCCACGGGTACCCGCAACCTCCTCTTCCACCCGGACCTCCTCAGAACCAGTATGGAGGAGTTCCTCCTCCTCCTCAAGGATACTACCAGCAGCAAGATCCAAAATGCTACAGCCACCAAGGACAGCACTACAACCACCAGCAGCAGCCACCTCCTCCACCTCCTCCATCGGGTCCGTATGGCCCTCCACGAGGACGCCATCCATAGAAGTATTTTCAAAGTAGGCAAGCAAGAGCGGTTCGTTAATTACTCTCAGAGGGATCAAAACTATTTTCTTCTTTGTTTTGAACGATCATTTTTCTTGGTGTTGTGCCTAACGCGGTACTATGTGGATGCGAGTGTGACGCTGGCAACGTAGCCGTTCTTCAGCACTTCAAATGTGCAGCCCGCCACAGGTGTGTAGCAGAGAGTGGACCCAAATGGGTGGAGACCGAGCCCGTCGTCATGGACGACTGGCCATTGGTCGCATTGCGCGCCAAACAATTTCTGGATTTCTTTCCACTGCAACAAAAAGAGCGAAAATCAAAATGAAGATCTCGAATGTGAAAAATATGAAAATGTTTTCAAAAACGTACCGGTGTCTCGGGTGAAATTTCTGAAAGACGGGTCTTTTTGATCCCGGAGCGTTGTAAGATGGACGATGTGAGGAAGCAGAGGCGGTAGTTACACTTTTGGTACGCGCCAAAATCCGAGTGGCTGACACAAGGGGGGGGGGGGGATAACTTTATTTC
>JAADWJ010000641.1:0-14213 GCA_023336165.1 Pythium monospermum | reverse complement strand
TTGGTGTCGTTGGTGTCGTGGCGCTCGACCCAGAAGCCAACCACAGGTGGCCTGTCTTTGAAAAAGCAAAGCTAGAGACGGAGGGACAGAGAGCGAGAGAGACAGGGAGAGAGATTTGGTTTGGTCGTGGAAACGGCTTGACGTGTCGTTAGTTGTCCGTCGTCGATTGGCACCAGTGGTCGGACGCTGGAGCGAGTGTGGGGAGTAAATTACAGTGCGAACATTCAAGTGCAGCGTACTAAATGTATTAAACGGACGCATGAACACAGAAAAAAGAAGCCAAGTCACTTGGAACGACTAGGCCACTCCAAGTGCTGTAGCACGCTACGGGTTGCTAGCTCCTCCACCATATGTGGATTTGATTGTGCCAGATACTGAAGCGGCGTTTGTCCGTTTTGGGAATCTGGCAAATGCAAGTCTCCGCCTGCTGCGACCACCAACTTGATCGCTTGCTCTGTCTCCGGACTCACCAATCCCATTTGCTCGCAGAGCCGATGGAGAGGCGTGGGTCCTCAAGCATACTGGCCGTTCGGATCTGCTCCGTGGTCCAGTAGCAACAGGATACAGATGCCATCGCTCGCTCCCACCCGGAGACGGCAACACCACAATAGTGGCGACTGTGGTGAGCGGCTTTTAAAGCCACTGGCAGCGTTCGGATCCGCTCCGTAGCTGAGTAGCAACTGCACCAACGCAGGGTCTCTTGTATGGCATGCCCATAGCAGCGGCGTCTCGCTGCGCCATGCGAGATTCGCATCCGCGCCATGGCGAAGCAGCGTCTTGGCCATTTGGAAGCGCATGTCTTTGCCGCGGCCAGGATGGCCTGGATGGCCTGGCGGAGTGCGCCACGAGGCTCCGCGTCGATGGTCAGCAGCTCACCAATCCATTCGACAGAGCCTCTTCCGATACTAACGGTAAGATCCGCACTAATGAGTCGTGGGTCACCCATGGCGGTCGCTCCGTGGCGCAAAAGCATGGGGAGCTGCCAGTCAAACGTCCCTGGATACACAGCGCTGTCACATATAGTCGCGTGTTGAGGATCAAAGCCATGGGCGAGCAGCACGCAGGCGACTTGGCCACTTCGCGCGTTGCGCCACGCCAGTGCCAGCGCATCCGATTGCCTTTCGTGGTCCATGTATCCGTTAAACACCCACGAGCACAGCACCACGTCCAGTTCTTCCAGTTGACAGTTTTCGCTCAGTTGGCACAGTAGATAGCACGTGGGATCTGCCAGCGCGTGGGCGACTGGCGCGAGTTGCTCCGTGTAGTGAGCAGCGTACAGCGTGCGCAGCAAACACCACGGTACATCGCTTGTAAGAGACGAGTGCGTCTGCTCGCGGCGGGTGATTTCTGCTTGCATCCAGTCTGCAGCCATGCGCTGAGCGACACCGTCCTCTACTTCGTCCTCTTGCGCCGCGCGCGCTGGCAGATCGTGGCGGACGAGGTACTCGTACACCATCGCGACCTCGCCGTTGCGAAGGGCCCACGCGAAATACCACGGAGTCGGTGCGTTGGTGGTCTCCATATCAATTCAACTGCTTGGTAGTCAGAGAAGTGGAAGAAAAAAAAAAAAATAACAAAAAAAACATGGGACAGGTGAGACGAACAACACTCTTTTTTTTTTTGTTTTCGTCTGTGCATTGGCCATTGTGCTTGGCGGCCAGCGGCACAGCACAAGTGATCTATCTCTTCACCAAAATTGTTGAGGCCCTAAAAACGTGGTCGACAGTCAAGCCCTAGGTCCAGCACCTTCAACGCCTTTTTCAAAGCAACCCAAGTCGCCGTAGCTCTTGGACGACTTCTGGACTTGACTTCAACAGCAACTGCAGCGGCGTGGCGCCCTTGTGGTCACGTAAGTTCACATTTGCACCGGCTCGCATCAGCTGGGTGATGGCCTGGACGTGGTGTTTTTGCAGCTTGTGCTCGTGGAGAAAGCACAGGCGATGGAGCGGCGCACGTCCATCGACTTGGCATTGCACATTCGGGTCGGCGCCGTGGGTAAGCAGCAACGTGATGCAAACCGCATCGGTCGGCGTCATTTTCGGACGACAGAAAAGAAACAGCGGGGCCGGTGGTGGTGGTGGTGGTGGTGGCCGGTGCCATACTGGAAATGAGGCAAAAGCAGCAGTGAAACCAGCAGCAGGACCAGTAGCGGCATTCGGATCGGCGCCGTGCTCGAGCAGCAAGTACACCAGCGTTGAATCTCTTTGCAGTGCGGCCGCCCGCAGCGGCGTCTCGTGGTCTCGCCAGCAGCCGTTCGCATCTGCTCCCAGCCGCAGAAGTGTCTCGACCATGGTGACACGGGCAACCTTGGCGGTTCCAGGCACTGGCTGTTGTGTTCTAAACGCTTGGAGCAAAGGCGTTGAAGACCGCTCAATGGACGCGTCGATATCGGCTTGGGGAGCCTCGGTGACCAACATCTCGAGCAAATCCAGCCGCGCGCGCTGGACAGCAACGCGGATCGAGTCCTGAGGGTCCGCGCCCATGCTGATCAGCTCACGCGCGTACTCTACCGAGCACCCAATCGCCATGGCAGCTGGGATCACATCGCAGTCGCCAATGGCTGTCGCGCCGTGGTGGCAGAGTTTGGCGATCTTCCACTCCATGGTTTTGTACAAGCAGTTGTCGCTCAGTGGCGAACAGCACGGATCAAAGCCATGCGCGAGCAGCAATTCCATGGTTTGCTCACACCCAGCACAGCGCCAGCCACTTGCCAAGACGCTCATGCGATGGTGGTGGCTCATGTATTCACAAAAAACCCACGAACAGAGCACCACTTCCATGGCTTCCAGTTCGCTGTACACGGCCATTTGACACATCATTTCCCCCGTGGCCGACGCCAGTGAGTCCAAAACCGACGTGGAAACTGCTGGCACAATGCGCTGGCTTGCAGGGTACAAGGTGCGGAGGATAACCAATGGTACATCTTGTTCATGGGGCGCTTGGTCACGGATGGCGCTGCTCATACACTCGCAGACAGCAGTATTGATGCTGCCAGACACATCCCCCACCACATGCGGTGCGTGTGCTGTTTGCTGCTGTGATAGATACTGGACAACAGTGTCCACATGGCCGCCACGCACTGACTTCACGAACGCCCACTCGCTCACAGTCGCCATCTTGGAACAAACAATAATAACGGATGAGCTTGTCGTTTTTGAAGGACCCTCCGCCGAGGCTAGTGCAACCGAGGAATCGGTTGCACAATGTGTACCCTCGGTGGCACACTGTGTGCCACAAATGAAGAGTGATGGTCAGCATCAGATCAATGACCAAATGAAGAGTGATGGTCAGAATCAGATTAATGACCAACTGGATTGTATACCCCGAAGTATACAGCATTCAGGGAGGTTGTTTTTGGTTCTAGACACCGCGCATGGCGAGAGCCAACTCGCGAGTGTCCCGCTGATTGACTGGGTGAGCAGGAATGTAAACTGTTCAATTGTTCCAAGGGGTGGCTTGGTTGCCAATCGGTAACTCATCGTGTAACCATCCCATACACAATGTGCTACCGAGTGACATAGACGGGACTACGCTCGGTAGCATCAGACCCCTCTGAAATGGTGGATGACCCGCACTCACACATTGAAGTGTGCCATTTATGCCCCATGGTGTACTATTCACGGAGTCGCAATTACCAGATAGGTCAAGCACAATCCTGTAGACTTCTCAATTTACTCTTCCCAGATTATCACACTCTACGAGCCTAATACCCCCCTCTATTCTCTCTCTTATTATTATCTTTATCTGCACGTTCACCCCTAGTTTGCTTCTGTTGTACGTCTGTTGAAGTACGCTTTCAACGCTTTGGTCCAGCACTCATGTTTACAGTATTTGCTGGACCAGCTTCTCCACCAACTTTGGATGAAATTTTGCCAGGTATTGAAGCGGCGTTTGTCCGTTTTTGGAATATGGCAAATGCAAATCTCCTCCTGCTGCGACCAGCATCTTGATCACTTGCACCGTCTCTGGACTCAGTTCGCTCGTTCGCTTACAGAGCCTGTGGAGAGGCGTGTGACCTGCCTCATCGCCATCCAACTGCCAGTTTGGATCCGCGCCATGGTCCAATAACAACTGGATACTGAGGACATCGCTCGCTTCCAGTTTGGGACGGCAGAACCACAGCAGCGGCGATTGCGGTTGACATTGTGTTGGCGAGCGCCTACTGGCAACGTTCGGATCCGCTCCGTGGTGTAACAACAACTGTACACACGCTGGGTCTCTCGCGTAGCATGCACATGACAACGGCATCTCGTTGCGCCACGCGAGATTCGCGTCTGCTCCATGGCGAAGCAGCGTCTCCAGGATTTGAAGCCTGTTATTTGCTGGAAATGGCGTTCGAAACGCTTGCATCAATGGCGTTGGGAAGCGCTCACAGCATTCGTCCAGCTCCACACGTGGATGGGACGCCAACAGCGTGATGACATCCAAGTTTTTGACCTGGACGGCCCGACGGAGGGCGCCACGAGGCTCCGCGCCGATCACCAGCAGCTCACCAATCGACTTGGCAGAGTCTCCAGCGCCAAGAACTGCTTTTATGAGTCGTGGATCGCCCATGGCGGTCGCTCCGTGGCGCAAAAACAGGGGAAGGTGCACAATGTTGGTGTGCAATGTCGCGCGTTGAGGATCAAAGCCATGGGCGAGCAGCACACAGGCGACTTGGCGATCGCGCCACACGCTGCGCCATGCCTCTGCCAGCGCATCCATTTGCATACTGTGATCCATGTGTATACCAAACACCCACGAGCACAGCACCACTTCCAGTTCTTCCAGTCGGACGGTCGCGCTCAGTTGGCACAGCAGATAGCACGCGGCATCTGCCAGCGCATGGGCGACTGGCATGAGTTCCTCCGTGTAGTGAGCAGCGTACAGCGTGCGCAGCAAACACCGCGGTACGTTCCTTGTGAGTGGCGAGTGTGTCTGCTCGTGGTGGGTGATTTCTGTTTGCACCCACTCGGCAGCCACGCTGTGGGCTGAAGCGCCCTCTTCCTCTTCCACCATGCGCGCTGGTATTTCATGGCGAACGAGGTACTTGCAGACCTTGGTGACTTGGCCATCGCAAAGCGCCCGCGCGAAATCCCACGGATACATTGGGTCGGTATTCATGGCCGCCATGATTGGCGGTTAAGCAAGCTTTCACAAAAACACCAAAAAAAATGGTCGCCGTGAGTGTTGGTGAAAGAACGACACTCCTTTGCTTTACATTTGACACAAAGTGCCCACCACCAAAAAAACCCAAAAATTGGCTCGTGAGAAGTTCATGAACAAGAAGCCATTCGTTGCGGCGATTGATGGTTCGTGCCTCGGCGGCGGCCTCGAAGTCATTCTTTTGTGCGACAACTGCATTGCCTCGCAAAGCAAGAAGACCAAGCAGCTTCAGAAGTGGCGTGGCGCTCGGCTGTGGGATTTCAATAAAAAATCAAAAAAAAACTGATCAAATAGAATTGAAAAAAGAAACCATGTATTTTTTTTGTTTATTGTTTGCTCCCCACCCAAGCAAAGTATGGTATGATACTATTTTTTCTGGTGGTTGACAAAGCGCAGCGCCATGGCCGCGAGCACGCGCAAGACGACGAGGATGATGCCGTTGACCATCAAGTAGTAGCTGATGTCGTCGTAGCGGATGTCAAAGACCTTGTCCAAGTAGGCCGTGATGGGCATAGGCGGCTGGTTGGGCACATTCGGGATCAGCGCACAGCCCGTGGTGTTGCCGCCGTCTGTGTCGCACTCGCCAAAGAGAAACGCAGACAGCAACATGAACGTGTACCGCTGTGGCGTGGCGTCAAAGAGCCACTTGTAGCCGCTTGGGATGGCCGAGGCCGGCGGGTTGAAGCCCATGAAAAGCACACAAATCGAGTTGAGCAACACACCGAT
Source organism: Pythium monospermum (assembly GCA_023336165.1). NCBI lineage: Eukaryota > Oomycota > Peronosporomycetes > Pythiales > Pythiaceae > Pythium > Pythium monospermum. The sequence goes on along the minus strand of JAADWJ010000641.1, from coordinate 8,342 downwards.
CAAAGCCGCGACTTCGACGCTCGGCAAAGCAAACGCCAGCAGCTGGCCCAAGTACGTCTGGATGAGCACGTGGAGCACCGTGTTGAGCCAAAAGAACACCAGTCGGTCGATGCCAGAAAAGCCCGCCATTGGGTAAAAGATGACCGAGTACAAAAGCGTCGAAAACAAAACGTACGGGATCTCGGCGATCGTGAACGCCACAAAATACCAGAACGAGTTGTAGGTCTGCGACGCGCGCTCTCTGTAAAAGGACGCGCGCGCTTCACAGGCGATGGGCACCATACTGTTCAAAGCGACGATGCCCAAGAACGCCGTGGTCATAAACACCATGCCTAGCCCACCGTTGATGCCCTGGTAGGTTTCAAATTTCGAGTCAAAAAACACCGCGCCGAAAAGCAAACCCAAGAAAATGTTGACTGCGATACGGGTCCAGTTGTACGACGGCGTGCGCCAGTACATGCGGAAAAACCGCTGCAATAAGAACTTGGCCTGTGTGAATTCACTGGCGGCGCGCTTGTTGTCGAATTGGAGCGCCGAGACTTGTGTGGACGGCAACGCGACGCCTGGCTGGTTGAGGTCTTGCTCCAGTGTCGCACGCAGCGTGCTGTTGTTGAAGGCCGCGACAAAGTCGGTCTTGGCTAGCTGCTGCTGTTGCTCTTGGGTGTTGTTGTGTTCAACACCAGCGCCGATCACTTCGAGCATCCAGGTCGCTGGGTTGTACCCGTCTTCAATTTGTGGCACATCGTGTTGCTGTTCAAAGTACGTGATCAAGTTGCTTGCCTGAGGACCCAATTCACCAAAGAAAACGGTCTCGCCGCCTCGTTTCAAGAGCAAGAGCGAGTCAAAGAGCATGAACACTTCGGTGGACGGCTGGTGGATCGTACACAACACCGTGCGGCCCGTGTCGGCGACCTTGCGCACGCCGTCCATGATCACTTTCGCGGACCGCGCATCCAGCCCACTCGTCGGTTCGTCCAAGAACAAGACGCTTGGCTGCGCAGCTAGCTCCACGCCGATGGTCAATCGCTTAAGTTGCTCCACGGAGCAGCCACGCACGACGTGGTCGGCGATGCTTTCCAAGTTGAGCAGCTCCAGACACTCTTGCACCGAGGCGTGCTTGAACTCGTCGCTCACGTCGGCGCCCTGGCGCAAGAACGCGCTGAACGTGAGCGCCTCGCGGATCGTGGCCGAGTCGGCGTGGATATCCATTTGTTCGCAGTACCCGGTGGCGCGGCGGATCGACAAGTCGGTGGCTTCGTACCCGTTGAGCAGCACTTGGCCACGGGCCTTGCCGCCGGTCTTGCGCTTGGCGATCACGTCCATCAACGTGGTCTTGCCGGCGCCCGACGAGCCCATCAACGCGGTCATCTTGCCTGGCAACGCAAAGCCCGAGACGCCCTTGAGCAAGTCGATGGTCTCTTTCTTCTGGCCTGGCACTGGCACGGTGTACCACAAGTCCTGGAACGCCACGGTCACTGGCACAAAGTGGCGCTCACGCGTGGCGCCACCACCGACGCGGATCGCCACATCACTGGCCTCGCTGGCCGACGCACCAGTCTTGCTGGCTTCCGTGGCTCCTGCTCCGTAGGTCTTTGGCGTGGCCAGCAACGCGTACTCTTCACAGCCTTCGGTCTTGTTGTTCGCGGCTGCTCCTTTGAGCGCCGCGGCATCCACGACCACATTCTCGGGCGCTTCCAGACGCTTGTGTTCCAGCACGTAGCACGCCAAGAGCATGCACACGGCGTAAAACACGATATTATACGCGATGCCGTACACAACCCACGATTTATCGGTCTGGATATCAAAATAATCCAGATAAAATTCGCCCATCGTGCGGTTGTATTTTGCCATGTAATTCACGCCTTCATAAGTACCGACGTCGTACCGGTTATTACGGTATTGCGACACCGCAAGCGACCGCACGCCCCACGAAATCGGGTCAAGCCAGTACACCCAGATAAAGTAATCCGGGATTTGGTCCCTCGTGAGCACGAATCCCGAAAATAAGATGCAAATCAACAGCGAGGTGAGGGACAACGGCTTGGCAATGTGGACATCCGAGGTCAAGCACGAAATCAAAAAGAAATACGCGGAGAATGCCAAATTGGTCAAGAATAAGAGCACTTCAAAGAGCACAAAGGCTTCAAACGTGGGCACAAAGCCACAGAGCCAGTAGACGATGGAGCCAAAGATCGTGGCCTCGCCCAAGGTCAATGGGATTTGGCTGGCCGACATGGACAACACGTAGGACGACGTGCGGTAGAAATTCGCACGCCGTTGCTTGTAGAAAACCTCACGCGCTTGGAAATAAATTGGCAACATGGGCGTTTGGCCCAGCGCCAAGTACAAAACGGCAAAGAAAATGATACCCATGGCGACTTGGATTTCACGGAAATCGAATTGGTAGAAAGCCGACCCATACAGCAGCGCCATGATGATGACCATGACCATTTTGCCCTTGAGAAAGGCCTTGTTGCGCATGGTGACCAAGAACTGGCGCTTCATGAGTGCGAGTGTGCTGGCCCAGAACGACTGGTGGAACTCTGGCACTGGGTCCACGTGGTGTTCCAGGTCTTGCAGAAGCACGGGGTCGTGGGGTCCGTGGAGCGACTCGAGCATCTTGTCGTGGACCGCGGAGCGCTCAAAGTGCTCAGCAAACTCGGCGGGGCGACGTGGGTGGCCGGCACTGGTTGACGTGGCAGCAAGAGGAGTGACCTGGTACTGCGCCTGCTGGTCGGTGCCCAAATCCACGAGGAAATCCGCGACATCACGGCGTGGCGGACACACAAAGCCCAAGTCGGCAAAGTACGGCTGCACTTGGTCCCGTGGCCCAAAGAACATGACATGGCCGTCGTTCAAGATCATGACGTTGTCGAAAAGCGCAAACACCTCAGGCGACGGCTGCAGCAGCGAGATCACCACGGTCTTGCGGAATGTCTTGGCCAGCGACCGCTGCATGTTGATGATGTCAAAGGTCGCGGCCGAGTCCAGGCCGGTCGAGATCTCATCCATCAACGTCACAAACTTGTTACCAAACTCCATCTCGCCAGTCGTCACGCGTTTCTTTTCGCCACCGGAAATGCCACGCAACATGGCATCACCGACCACGGTATCTTGGCAGTGCTGGAGGCCAAACTGCTGCGTGACAATGTCCGGGTAGTGGGCATACATGGCACGCGCAGCTTCCAGTGCGGCATGGTTTTCTTCCGCCGAGCCGTTGCGCAAATGCTTTTCAAAATCCGCCGGCATGACGCCACCGCCGCTGCACGTATGCGCAAACTCGAGCGTCTCCTTGACCGTGAGCGTTGGGAAATGGGTGTCGTGCTGCGTCACATAGGCTACACACTGGGGAAGTGTGGCGGTGAGCTCTTTCTGGGACGTGCCGTTGAACAAGATATCGCCGTCCATGGTGATATTCTTATCCATCGGGAACCGCCCACTGAGCGCCTTGAGCAGCGACGACTTGCCCGAGCCCGGCTGGCCCAGCACGAGAGTGATGGTGCCTGGCTGAAACACGCCGCTGACGTTCTTGAGGATGTCTTTGCGCACGACCGACTTGCCGCCGCACGTGAACCGCTTCTTCAAGTGGTTGGCGATCGTTGGCAGCTCGGCCTTGTTGGCGTCTTCGTCGGCGACCGTGAGATCCGCGGAAAGCGACAAGTTCTTGAACCGCACTTCTAATTGGGGCAGTGCGCGGCCCAGCGCGACCTCCATCTTGGTCGCGACATGGTCGTGGAACGCCTGCGAGCCCTTGGCGAGAAGCCCATCGGCCGAGCCGTAGTGGATCTCTTGGGTCGGTGTCGTCGACATGGTCTAAACGAGCAGCTCACTTGGAGAGTCTAAACCGAACCGGGCGATAGACCGGGTGGAGGTGATGAGACGACGTGGGCGGAGGATTGCCAATTGAGGAATGACACCAGAAGATAGGTCGGCGCCATGCCATGCCACGCCACGCCACGGCACCGACATGGCACACACGACAGGACCACCGACAGACAGGCACGCAGACCTGGACCTGGACCTCTGACCTGATCTTCACCACCGGTGGATCAATTAAATGGATGGATTGCTGCGAGAGTGGGAACCGCACACGTGGCCGTTAAAGCAGCAGGTCCCATTTCGACTGTCGTCTGGCTGACGTGTTGGTGATATGTACCGTATCCTCCACTTCCCGCCGCCAGAAATTCACTTGTTGCAACGCAACGAGACAGCGCATACATGGGTCACAGGCCTGGCTGTGTACACTGTATCGATCTCAGTGGGCGAATATTGAAGCGATGTACTGGAATGTGATAATTGAGCAAGACCTTGACATGTTTTACAGTTTGTAGCTCCTAATGTCACCGCCCTGATATATTAATGATTTCAGGTTTATATGGGCAAACAGTTCGCTCACAGCCAAAACGCAAACTGAAAATATCAGTAATGGCAGGCCCTGTGAAAACACCCGGTGATAATAGGAGCTACAAACTGTATCAAAATGGATCTAAGATTTTGGCAAAAGTTGACCAATTCCAATTGGATTGATCTAAAAGTTGGCGAAAAGTTGGTGGAAGTTTGGCGACTTGGGCAAGGCCATTAGGGTCTTTCAACTATGTTTTGGCCCCTCAAACCAGCAAATTGCTTTTACTCGAATCTGATTGGTTGATAGCATCCAAAGCAAATCCAGGTCAATCCAGGTTTTCATCAGCCAATCAAATTCGATTTGCGCTCTTGCCATTTGCATCTTCTTTTGCTCCAAGACGGCAAGACAGGAGCGCAAATGCATCTGGTTGGCTGAAATTTTAGTCTTGCCGACACCAAAACATAACTGAAAGACCCTATTGTCTGCGTGGCTCGGTTTTGTCTTCCGACTGTGACCTCCACGTGGAAACCCCTACCCCTTACTGGTTTGTGACGTGTCGGTGACTTGAAGAGTTTTGCAGAAAAAGGCCATAACAGCACAGCCAAAATGCATTTTAACCAATCAAAGAATGCTACAGGCAAAAATATCCAAAAATATCTTGGTGCTGCCTCAGAAGCACAGCCTGTATCATAATTTATCTATATTTTACGGTGTGTGTTTCTCTGGCATTCAGCCACAGCCCACACGCACACACTGGTGGTGTTACCACAGTACAATCTATGGGTACGGGGTAGAGCACCGCGGTATCAAGATGTACTTTCAAATATACACCGTATGGCATTGGGACGAGGACTACTGGGCGTCCCCCTCAGCATTTTCGTGGTTTGCTCAAGTAAAATAATAGATGTTCAGTATCCATCTCGTGGCGTGATGCTTTCTTCCCGCTGGTCGCTGTTGATGAATTTGACACGTCGATTTTGACCACGTGTCCGATCCGCCCCAGCCCCAGCATGGCGTGCGAGTCCATGATTTGCAGCAAAGTTGGCTGGCATTCTCATGGTTCATCAGATTTGGTCACTGTTTTCCCCTGGGTCCGGGACACCAGTACCAGCACAGAAAGACCCAGTCATCCGGCTCGAGGCTATTTTAATCTCATGCAAATGAGATTGCAAGTTTTCCCAATGCGCACACGCACCTGGGCCCCACGCTGGGCATCTGCATCTGCAGGTGTGAATCACAATGGGATGCCGTGTTCCTGAGGAGTCACAAGAGAAGGACGCGCAGTGACACCTCGGCATCATTTTCGAGTCTGGAGCTGAGGTGCCACCATCCGTGGACCATGACCAGCAACTGTATCCACTTCAACTTGACAAGGCTACACGAGTCACGAGTCATAAGATACTGTATCACTTTGTCAAGGCACGCGTTTGATGCTTGATGCTCGTCAGAGGAGAGGGCCACCGGAACGCACAGTAAAAACTGTGACTAAGCTGCCGGACTGTACTGTAGTTCTGTACACACGAGTGGAATGAACTCAGAACCGTGAGAAGGTGCCGCCGATTGATTTGCTGTCGTCGATTCGCACTGTACATGGTAAGTATCATGAATTGCAGTGTTGCAGACGCTGGATCGCGTGGACGTTGTACAGTGTTCGTACAGCACAGTACTGTACAGAACTCAGAATTGGGAACACTACTGCGACAAGACATGAAGAATACCCAGTACCGGTAGTACTGTACGGTCCAGCTCCGGCGCTTGTGCAGAAGTACTTCACACATTGGCATTGTGATATCTTAAATGAGTACATCACATCTTCGATCGGCGTATGATTCGACGGCTTCGATTGGATATGGCGACCACCGACGGAATGACTCTGTGGGAATTCGCGTGGGCGCTTCGCGATGATGAAGTCGCGAGCTCTCGTGGCGGTCGAAGATGGCGCCTCAGCCCACAGCGCGGCTGCCGAGTGCAGAAATCACACGCACAGCTGCTGGCGTTTGCGCTGTCGAGCGTCGAAGTCGCGGTGCTCATCGACGTGTTGCTCAACTCGATTTGTGTGCTGCGGTATTGGGGAGGGGTGTGTGGTTATCAAGAAGGGGGTGTCTTCTTATCAGCTCCCCAAAAAAATCAAAAATAAATACATTTTTTTTTTCCAATTCTATGTGTATATCAGTTTTTTTCTTTTTTTTTTTTTTTGGAAATCCCACAGCCGAGCGGCACTTCTGAAGCTTGGTCGTCTTGCTTTGCGAGACAATGCGATAGTCACATGAATGAACGGCTTCGAGGCCGCCGCAGAGGCACGAGCCATCAATCGCCGCAACGAATGGCGGCTTCTTGCAAGCAGTTCATGAACTGCTGAGCCAGTTTCCTTTTTTTCTAGTGTGGGCACTTTTTGTCAACAGCAACGGAAAATGAGTGTCGTTCTTTCACCATCACTCACGCTTCCCTTTTTTTTTTTTTTTGGTGGAGTTAAAGTCAAAGTCAAAGCTACAATGGACATGGCCGCCATGAATATGGACAACACCGACGCAATGGTCAATCCGTGTAGGTTCGCGTGGGCGCTTCGCGATGGCGAGGTGGTCACCAAGGTTTGCGAGTACCTCGTCCGCCGTGACGCACCAGCGCGCATGGTGGTCGAAGAGGGCGATGTCGCGCGGCGCATGGCTGTGGAGTGGGTGCAAGCAGAAATCAGCCATCACGAGCAGACGCACTCGTCTCTTACAAGAGATGTACCGTGGTGTTTGCTGCGCACGCTGTACGCTGCTCACTACACGGAGGAACTCGCGCCAGTCGCACACGCGCTGGCAGATGCCACGTGCTATCTGCTGGACCAACTGAGCGAGGCCGGCCAATTGGAAGAACTGGAAGTGGTGCTTGGCTCGTGGGTGTTTGGGCAACACATGGACCATGAACAGCAAATGGATGCGCTGACAGAGGCATGGCGCAGCGTAGAATGCAATCCCCAAGTCGCCTCTGTGCTGCTCGCCCACGGGTTTGATCCTCAACGCGCGACATTGCGCAGCAACGTTGAGCAGATTCCCGTGCTTTTGGAGCACGGAGCGTCCGCCACGGGAGATACACAACTCATCAAAGCAGTTCTTGGCGCTGGAGGCTCTGCCAAGTCGATTGGTGAGCTGTTGGCGATCGACGCGGAACCCTGTGACGCCCTCCGCCAGGCCGTCCAGTTCAAAGAGCTGGATGTCATCACGCAGTTGGCGTCTCATCCACGTGTGGACCTGGACGAGTCCAGCGAGGTGTTTCCAACGCCATTGATCCAAGCATTTCGAACGTACTTTCCAGCAAATAACAAGCTCGGCGAGGTCACACGTCTCCAAATCCTGGAGATACTGCTTCACCAAGGAGCGGACGCGAACTTTGCGTGGCACAACGAGATCCCGCTGCTATGTGCATGCTATACAAGAGACCCTGCGTTTGTGCAATTGCTACTCAGCTACGGAGCGGATCCCAACGTTGCCAGCAGACGCTCGTCAACCCAACCCCAACCGCACTCACCGCTGCTGTGGTTCTGTCGTGCCGACTTGCAAGCGAAGGATGTGGCCTGTATCCAGTTGTTACTGGACCACGGCGCCGATCCGAACTGGCAGTATGAAGGAGGAGGACCCACGCCTCTCCACAAACTCTGCAAGCAAACGGGATCGCTGAGTCCACAGACAGCACAAGTGATCAAGCTGGTGGTCGCAGCAGGAGGAGATTTGCATTTGCCATCTTCCCAAAATGGACAAACGCCGCTGGAGTACCTGGAGAAATCAAATCCACAGTTGGCCCAGGAGCTGCAGCACAGCAGCGTGCTCCAGCAAAATAGGATGACGTAGTCGTTCCAAGTAACTTGGTATCGATTTATTTGTTCATGCATCCATTTATTATTGTTACAGCAGTGTACTCTCAACATGAATGCCGTCGTCCATCCACTTTCTCGCGGGCTACAAAGGCGGAGGCAGAAGGCAACGTAGAATCAAGGGGGGGGGGGGGGGGGGGG
>JAADWJ010000640.1:0-14217 GCA_023336165.1 Pythium monospermum | reverse complement strand
GAATCGTGTTCACACAACCCGAGAACACGGATAATTCACGCAAGAAGGAGTCAGCCGCTGCGAGCTTCATCGATCGCTGGAAGTCCACCTGCAAGTCCAACTCCGATTCTTGTTCCGCTTGGCTTGCGGCACGCAGAAGAATGGCAAAGCGCAACGCAAACGTCTCATCATTGTGAAACAGCGCTGGTTTTCGCGCGAGCAACACTCGTAAATGAGCCACAGACAGCTTGGTGTGAGCTTGGCGAAACCCGAAGGTCTTTCCCTCTTGGCGATGGCGCTTCAAATCCTCGATGATCACGTCCAGATACCCTTCGACCTCGACGTATTCAAATGGAAACTCGTCCAAAAACAGATCCAAAATCCACTGGCGTTGGTCCGATGAGAGCTTGACAGAGAGATTATCACTTGTCTTGCTGGAAAGCACACGTGCGAGCAGCTTGTGCGCCATGGATGGCGCATTGCTGCTGACAACATAATCAAAATACATCTCACGGGCATAGAGGTCCATGTCGCGCATGTCAGTGCGCACTCGGCGTTCCATCTCTTGTTGCTGTTGGCACGATTCCAGTGCCTTTACAGTCTTCAACACTTTGACTTCAGTCGAGATCTCACTCTCCCTATGCAAACCAAAACATAATATCTTGTTACAACCTCATCAAATAGAGCTATATATCCAGTCAACAAACGTACGGGAGTGCCGATGCGCGTTGGATTGTTTGAGCTTGTGCCACATGGACAGGTGCTGGGTCAGTTAGAGTCAACTTCATCTCCACTGCCACCACCTTGCTCAGTTCCTGTCGCGCACAAAACAAAATAAAAAAAATAAAAAAATCAAATGAGCGCATGTACTTTGAAACGACGAGCCCAACCGCCACATCAACCGACGTACCTTGATCTTCTTGTCATTTTTACCCATTCGGGTGGCTATCTCCAGCTCCAGAACCACACGACGAGTCAAGATTCGTTGTGCCTTGCGGTGAAGACTGGACGCCTGCAGAACGCGCTCGCTGTCCACAAGCTCCGCCCGCTCTCTCTGAAGCAGCGCATCGGCTTGCGCATTCGCTTGCATCGTATCCACATCCAGCAGTTGCTGAACTTCAAGCAGCACACATAACGCTGAACGGTACTTGAAGTCGGGTGTCGTCACGCCAAACACACCGTGCACGAGCGCCTTCTTGGCCGCCAAGTCGGGTGCCAGCGCCAGCTTCTCTTCCCAGACGATCCACTCATCCTCTGTATAGGATGACCCGTTTTCACCTTCACGCGCAAGCGCGAACTCGTACTTTTCATCCATGGTTGTCTTTTCGTTCTTGGTTTCCCTTGGGTTTTTTGTCTTGTCTCTCTCTGGTGCTTCAATTTGGAAATGAGACCCGAAAATCAACAAGGGTTGATTCCTTCAACACCCAAAAACCCAGATCAGTTTGGTGGAAATTATTGTCGAATCTGGGAATGATGGTAAATCAGTCGACCATCATTCTCTGGAAATGGAGAATGGAAACTGGAGATCTGAGGACGAGTCTGATGCTACCGAGTGTTATCCCGTCTATGTCACTCGGTAGCCCATTGTATATGGGATGTTACACGATGAGTTACCGATTGGCAACCAAGCCCCAACATGATGTCAAGCGTGAATTTGTCCGCAACGTTGGCCATTAAATTCACGCCGATGGGTATATCTCGCTTCGCTCGTACGCCGGCCTCTTCCAATGAGTCGGGGGCGCTCCCTTCGGTCGCAGCCCACCTCCACATGAAGCAGGCCGACGTGGTTTAATAGATCAGATAGGAGTCCTATTTTAGTACAAACCAGATTTATCTGAGAACACTGATCTGATTCTGACCATCACTCTTCATATGTGGTACACAGTGTGCCACAGAGGGTACACATTGTGCACCCGATTCCTCGGTTGCACTAGCCTCGGCGGAGATCTGAACTGTCACTGTTAGGTCATGACAATAGCAATGGAGTCATCTCCATTTCCTTACAGTGGTTCACAACCAGTCCCAGGATCCAAACTGCTTGCGAAGATCTCGCAATTGGCATGCCTTTGGTTCTCCATTTCCTGGCGCCGACACTGTACAATTGTTGCCTCATTGAATTTCACATTACGATTTCAAACCATATTAGCCGTACTTTTACGCTGCATGCTCTCGTTTAAAAAACGACCCTTGCTGTCTACTTGCACTGGCGACGATAGCCACAAGCACCAAAACGACAATCACCACGGACGAAAACCCAGCGAGTGACTCCATGAGTACGGCGCCGATGCCGTTGTTCTCATAGTTCATGCTCCAGACGTCATCTTCGCTATGCTCGTAGATACTCGTGACAAAATTAACGATGGCTTGCTCTCGTAGCATGGCTGGGTCCAGCGACGGAGTGCGGACGTTGGCTGCAAAGCAATTCGGACAGGCCTTGACCGACGGCCAGAACTCTTTCTTGGTGACCTTGTTGACGCGGTTGTGCATCTTCCACAACCACATTAACAGTGCACTGTTGCCTTCCATATCGGATTTCGCGATCTCGTCAATCACGCGCTGTGGGTTGGCCGTTGTGAAATGCTGGACGCACTCTTCGCACCCAAAGAAATGGATCACAAAGAAACGAATCGCCACGGCGATATGGCTTGGCTTCAACGGACACGCCGGTGTACCAGCGGTCACTGTCATGCTATGGAAGAGCGTCCACAACCCACACGTATACGTGTTACAATGTGCCCATGGTGTTTCTTCATCAAGAACCAGTAGCGTCTTTGGGAAAGTTGCCTGGCTCGCAATGGGTTTCCACTTTTCCAAAAGACTGGCCCACGCCGACTGGTCCCAACTTTCTTTCGCTTTAACAGCCTCTGCGAGACTGCGGAACACGACACGGTTCGCCTCCAATGGGAACGATGCACCGAGCGCTTCGATCCAGAGCAGCGCTGCGTGGTATCGCACGCCTTCAAGCACCGGTTGGCCGATGAAAAGGGAGTTTTCCAGCGTGAACATCGCGGCCGAACCAGCATCTTGCAGCCGCGCGTACTTCATCTTGAGTGAGCGTTCATTCGGCAGACCCAGTCCATCGGAAACGCGGTCATTTCGAATCAATTCGATTTGCTGATCGACATTATCCGGACTCACACCGGGTGCCATCTTGGCTTCGTCGAGCAAATCTTCGACCCACTTGATGATGCTCTGCATGGATTTCATTCCGAATTGGTTGTATTTCTTGCCCTTGGGAGAACTCTTGGGTACGTGGAAGAGCTTGAGTGTCGGGTACCCGAGCACTTCTTCGTGGTTACACGCGACGCCATGCTGCGTGCAGTCGACGGCGCCGACATGGACAGTCTTGCTGCCTCCATAGAACGCCGCGAGTTTCTCCAGCTCGGGCGCAAATACGCGGCAGTGAGGGCACCACGGCGCGTAGAAGTCAACGATCCACACTTCGTCTGTCTTGTTCTGCATCTCTTTGAAAGTGGTATCGGTCAGCGTGACCACATGCACCGAGTCCTTGAACAAGCCACCCGTATCGCGAAACATGGCAGACACATTCGAGAACGAGAGGATGGCGACCACCAAGAGGAGAACGATCGGCGACGATGAACGTGTTTGTCTTTGCATATTTGGATGGGTCATAGCAGTATAACGCGGGGGAAAGCGCGTTGCGATTGGGTCGATGATTTCGATTATGAACGACAAGACGGAGTCGGCTTGATGGCCTGCTGACTGTATCTGGGTACTAGCGCGTCGCACAGCAACGCAAATCCGAATTTTTAGGGTGTTGGATACCTGCGGGTTCAGTGCTATCACACGAAGAGACAGCGAGCGTGCAGCGCTGCGTGTGAGTGCTGCGTGACGCTGCCGCCAAGTCAATGATGGAAGCATGCAAAAAAACGATATTCTCTTTCACAGGTATAAACCATGCACCACCTATCGTATTTAGTAGGATATGGATAAACAGAGTAAATATGTGACGTGTTGCGAAACAAAATAGATGACCCGATCACATTTTCCGCTTGTCCTGCAACTGACGCTGCAAATTCGAGAGCTTGGCGTCGGACCAAGGCGTGCCAGTGTCGCTATCTGGCTGTGGCAGTTTCGGGATATCGAAGCGCATGGTCATGGGGTCCGATGGCTGGCTTCGCAATGGTGAAAGACTACTATTCCCTCCACCTGCCGCATTGTTGCTGCCGCCTTTTGATGTGGATCCTGGCGCTGAGAGCCGCGACTCAGAGCTACTCGAGCCCAGTGGCTTTGTCTTTGGTTTCACTTTGGGCGCGTTTACCCAATCTGGAAGCGCGGAGAGCGCGCCCATGTCGCTCGCCATCTGCCACTTCACGCGGAGCGCATTGAGCTCCTTTTGCAAACGATGGGTCTCTTTCTGTGTGGTCGCTCGCGTCCAGTCAAGTTTGTTGCGCACGTCAATGAATTTCTCATCCATGAGCCGCAGTTGGTCCTCCAAGATCTTGGCGCCTTGCTCAAGCTCTTGCACTTGCTGGTCCTTGATGGTGTTTTTCTTGGTCGACACCGCGAGTTTCTCTTTGCAATCTAAAAACTCTTTTTCCGTGCGACGCTGCAAATCCACAGCTTTGGTTTTTGCAGCCGCTTCATGCTTGAGATGCACCATGAGCTTTTCAATATGCTCCGAAAGCGCGCCAATCCGTTCAGTGGCTTCTTTGTAGTTGGCTTCCGCTTTGGCGCGCAGCTCTTTCTCGACTCGTTCTCGGCTCACCAGATCCACGGCCTTTTCCTTCAGCGCCTGGTACTCGTTGAGGCTATTCATGGCCACATCCACTTCGTTCTCCAGCCGCTCGATATGCGTTTGCATGCGCTTGTTTCGACTCTTGGCGAGGCGAAGCTCTCGTTCAAGGCGACCAACGGTCCCGAAGCTTTCCACTGCCGAGAACGACTTGACATTCGCCAAGTGAGTGGGTGGCCGCGCGTCGTTGTCCGTGGCCAGCTCGTCGTCGGCGTCACGGACAGCAGAATCCTCGCCCTTGTCGCTTCGCGTCGACATGCTATTGGTGGTCGACGTCGTCGCATTCAGTAGTCGCAGCTCATTCTCGACCGCCTTGACCCTCAAGCGAACCAACTCGCCCAACTTGACATGTTGGTAGGCTGGCTCATCGACTTGGTCGCCAATGATTCCCGTCAGTAACGCACTCCGGACATCATTCACTTCCACTTGTAAAATCTGATACTGTTGCTTTTGCTTATCGTACGCCGCCGAGTTTTGCAAATGGCGTTCTCCTTGTTGCACCAACTCCTCGGATTTTTGGAAAAGCTGTTGCTGCAAGTCACGCACTGTGGCCATCACATTGCCACCACCTCCTTGCTTCCCATCGCCACCGCCACCCCCTGTCAACGACAATAAACTCACTTCGTCTTCCAGCTGCGTGATCTTTTGCGTGAGCTGCGCGATGATCGCGTCCTTATCCGCAGCATCTTGCTGCGCCTTCTTGAGCAGCGCGCTTTGGTTCACATCTTTCACTTGGTCATCCTGTGACATCGCCTTCAACTGGCTCTGAAGGGTCAAGATTTGCGTTTCTTGTTGAGCCATCAACCCACGCAGTTGCGTCTCCAAGGCGGAAAACTGGTGGTCTCTCGCCAGTTTCTCACTGCCCAGTCGCTCCAACTGGATGGCCATGGCGTCGTACTCACCCATGAGCTGCGCGAACCGATTGTTGCCATCATCGATCTGCTTTTGCAGCTCCGCGATCGTTTGGTCGCGTGCCACGAGCTCTTCTTTTTCCTTTTCGATTTCTTCCAAGTCGCTCACAAGCTCCGTCGTGTAGCCTTTCACACAGTCTTCCAACGACGCGATTTTGTCTTCCATCTCGCGTCGATCGTTTTCCCATTTGTCTTCCCACTCGCGCTTGTTGGTTTCCAGCGCTTCGTAACTCACTCGCCATTGGTCGTTTTCCTCACGAAACGCGGCGTTGGCGTCCATGAGCTCGGCAACGCGATGCTTTTCCTGTTCAATTGCCAGTTGCATTTGCGCTTTTTCATTTGCGTGCTGCTTGTACAGCGAATCATTGGCTTGCTTGAGCGCATCCAGCTCGTCTTCCAACGTCTTGACTCGCTCCGCTGGCATTGGTTTCTACTTGGATGTGTGTAATAAATGATCGGTCTCCACGATCTCCCAGTTTCCATGCTGCAAAATGCTTTGCCAAGACCAACAAGTCTATATTTAAAACAGAAGCAGCGTTGCGTTGACTTCCCCCATCGGGGGGATGATCATCACCCGACCTGAGAACTGTAGCGCCGCTTTCACTACGTTGCCAATAATAGAGCCATCAGCACCCTTCCTCTGAGGCTAGAATCTTGGAGTCTTGAAAATAGTCGTTGAGCTCCGACAAGGCTATGCGAACCTATACACCAGCCACAGACAAATCATCAACATCGTCTTGACGGCCATGGATACAGAGACAATCTGAACACAATTCACCTTGGCGAGATGCTCTCTCATAGCGTCCCACTGCCATGGCTCCATTTCTTCTTTCTTCTGGTCCAGACAGGTTGCCAAATCCATTTCTTTTGCTTGTAGGAGCCTGTGGAACTCAAGATAGTTCATGCCCGTGTTGGCCATCATCACTGTTTGGCATTGCTGGTAGAAATCGACACCGCCAAGCCCGATTTCTTGCAGGTGGGCGAGTTCACAAACGACGGCTTCGTATTCGCGTTTCAGAAAAGCCCAGATCTCGTGGATATTGTACCCGTTAAACCAGTTGTGGTTGATAGAAATTGTAGCCTGGGCGTTTTTGACTTGGTGGTACCAGCCGCTGGGCACGAAGATCGCGTCGCCTGTGGTTTGTGTGACAAGGAGGATACGTGCTTTGTCCGCATGTGGGTACATATCTCCATCGTAATTTGGAGTCGTAATGTCCGGGATGACGGTTCGACCAAACTTGTCCTTGAGCTTCCACTCCTATGTGGCAATCACACAGAGCAGCAGGGGGTCGTTAGTTCCTCTCGAGCATGCAGAATAGCCTGGTGACAAAGGAGACAAGAGACGAACGTCATCAGGGTGGACGAAGATCCATTCTTTGCATCCAACGATGTTGACGGACCAACTGATATCACCACGAGCCAAAAGATATATGAGGGACTGAAAGTTTCCAAGCAGCGCGATTGGGGCTGATGCGTATTCACCTGTAGGAGCGGAAGACATCGTGGTGCATAGGCGTCCAGCTCCCAGCCGGTCCTAGCATTCGAAAAAGTCAAAATCTCCACATAAGTCTTGTGGATATCATCGCGTGCATGAACTCTGCAGACTCACCAATGTACACGAACCGATAGTCATCACGGCTTTGATCCTTGCGATCCCACCACCTATCCATTGATCGTCAGTGAGCCGATCAAGGAGTCATTCCAAGCGGGCACTTTCTTGCTTACCAATTGAGCCAATCATCTTCAAAATAAGACGGTGTGCTACTCGCGGAAAGCGTCAAATATCGTTGTGTTAATCGGTCTGGAACACGCGACATGGCACCCCTCTCTACGACTCCAATCAACGCACGTGTACAACGGAGGATTCGATTGTTCGGCCTTGACCAAGTGCCAGTCTTTCAAATACTTCTTGCCCGCAGATCCGCTTTCCATGAGATCCAAGTACTCGACTAGTGCAAAACCCCACGGCAAAATCATCATCAGCGTTGTGAATGCAGACGCTAAGTCAAGCATGCGCGATGTCTGTCCTACCGAATCCCATTGTCACGTGTTCTTGATCGCCGTATGCTGCCGAATCACCATCGACTACCTACAAATATGCAATCGTGCCATCACAACCGTGACCGCGCATTAGATGCTGCACTGTGCAGCTGTAATGGGGAATGTGAACGCACAGGCGCACTGTGGTGGCCGTAATGTTTCCGCAAGTAGTCAAAGTTTATGGCGCCGTTCTCTCCGCCGTCGTCACGTTTCCACTCACGCGCATTGGAGAACCACTTGCCCACTACATTGCGGATCAAGACGGGCTTGTTGCACGCCATATACTGTGTGCAGAACGCCTCATAACTCAGCGACGCTGCATCCACCTCGTCAATCGTCATTTGCCATTCACTCTTGCCAAACACTTTTTCACAAGAAATTCACCCACTCACGTTTGGTCGTTATGATTGGTCCAATATCGAAAAATCGGTACATATCTTTCATATCAGCCAATCAAAATGGTGTGTCCGTCTGTTGCCTCAAATGTGTTGCACACGGCAACCAACACCATCAAAACACGGAAGGAAACGAGCGCCCGCGCATCGCCATCGACCGCCCTTCTCCGCATTCGTCTCCTCCGACGTTCCGCCACTATTACTCTCACGCGCGTGTGTGGCCCTATCAATCCATATCCAGTTCCTTATCCAGTCGCCGCGGCCATCGCAAAGCAAACCAAAAAAGAAAAAGAAAAAAGAAAGCAACGAAAACTGTGACGTGGCGCATCCTGCCCATCAAGCATTGATCAATTTTTCGGTGGGAAACACTCTGTGCCACTTAGAAACATGGCATTTTCAAGCGAAAGCGACAGTGAAGGCTCTTCGATTCTCGCGCGGTACTTGGTGACCAAAATCACCTTCTGGGGCTCGTACTGCCGCATTCTGACCGTGAACTCGTTCCACATTGCGATCTTCAACGCCGAAGATTTCAAATGCACCGACCAGTGGTTACTCAGCGACATCATCGACATTGAGATCCCCATCGATCCGGACCAGGTAAGAATGCTCAATTTTTCTTTCTATTTTTCTTCTATTTTCCCTTGCAAAGGAACGTGGCTGATGGAATTTTCATGAGTTAGTTTGTCGTGGTCGTGGCGGTCTCCCGCTTCCGCTCGGTCAAGTTCCGTTTCCATTGCCATGCGCGCAGCCACTTGCTGGCACTTGTCCATAGCATGCGGCGCGATTACGCCATCGAGCCCATCCGTCTCACCAACTACAACACACCCGGTGGCCAGCGCCTACGGCAGCTCTATGAATGTACCGAGCATTTCGCAGACGACTCGTACGATCTTTTTGTACTGCAAATCGGAGTTGCAGGCGTCTCGCTGCTGGACGAAAATGGGAACAAAGTGGCGCAGTTCCCATTCGTCAACATGCTGCGGATCGCGTGCTCGACCGCACATCCCGACGGTCTCGTGATCTCCACGATGTTCCAAGAGCGGCTATTCTTGTGCCACCCACGCGGGGATTGCATCGCCGATATCTGCGCCGCTGCGCAGACTCTCGGGATCAATTTGCCTGTCGAGCAAAGCCCCCTCAATATGCAGCTACTGCGGCTACGCAACTCGCAGGCGCTGGACAACCCCGCGGTGGTGTGTTTTGACGTCATCAAGGATGTCGACGATGGCAAGATCGTGCAGCCTATTCAGCTCATTTTCCAAGGCACCGCGATCGTGGAAGTGCATCGTAAAGTGCGCACAACCGTCACGCGTCCGTATAGTACGCTGCTCAATATTATGCGCGCCGAGTGGGACGGTGACACGGTTATCATGCAATTTGTGCATGGCGACAATTTGATTGTGCGCGTGGAATCGCGCGACCAATTTATTTCGATCTTGCTGCTCGTGTGCCGTGAAGCGGGCAACAACCACGTGGAATTGACACTGACGTTGATCAAGACAAATCGGCTTTTCCACCCGCATATGACCGAAAATGTTCGAGAAACGGCCGGTACTCGTATGGAAACGTTTCTCTTGCAACGCGTTCTTGAAGCGATCACAGGAAGTGGCCATGATCTCCATATTCGACCTATCTTTCGTGGGTTTCCCATCGGAGAACGAGAGAATATGCACGCAAAGCGAGACAAAAAGCGGACCAAGCAGTCGCAGCGTCCACACAGCCGGCTCAACGACCCCCGCTCTCTCGGACGGCGTAATAAGCAGAAGCGAGGTAGACATGGTTTGCGGTCCAATGCGGTGATGATGGAAGCGCATTTGGCGGTCGACACGGGCGTCTCGTTGGACGACCACATGAGTGTGGCCGTCGCCATGGAGGAGCTGAACGCCAACATCCCGCTTGGTGGGCTCAGTGGCCACTGCAGTCGCCAGCTTCTCGCCCAAACCATGGACGCACTAGTCGAGCACCTCATCTCGCTCGTGTCAGCGCTGCGCTCGTACATTGACGCACCGTCGGGAGAGATCATCACGGTGTTACAAGTGATGGCTCGGCTCGCACAGTCGCCACACACCTTTTTCCCAGAGGCGCTAGTGACGCGGCTGTTCGACGCGCTCTATGAACTGATTCAACGACAGCACTTTCTCACGTGTTTCTGGGTACTCAAGCTCGTGCAATACTATTTTGAACCGAGGAAGAGCGTCCACGCGCGACGATATCGAGCCAAAGCACTGCAGGTAAGCATACACAATGATATTTTTTATGAAACTGAAGCTTGTACTGATGTGATTTGCCATTCTTGCTGTGATGTGTAGAACTTTGTGGAGAATCGGTTTCTTTTGTACGCGATCTTGGATTTGATTCCTATGACGTCGTCTCTCTCGTCCAACTCGTCCGGGCGATGGATGCGGCCAGGAAGCGATACACTCCACAGCCACGACGACAGCAGCGACGCACATCTCCACCAAAACTTGGATGAAACACTGCTGTTCACCAAAGAAGAACGGATGGAAAAGGATATGAACATCTTGACGTACGAAGCGCTCTTCACGCTCCACCATGTCTTGATTTACTTGCAAGCCAGAGAAACCAACGAAGCCGAGTTGGCTACGATGGCAGCTCGGGAAAAAGACATGAAGAAGTACAACGAAAAGAACAAGAACAAGCACAACAATGACTGGGCGAATACCATTGAATTGGATGACCGAGACGAAATGGAGCTCCACCAATGCAACTACCTGCTGGCGGTGGCAGCCAAAGAGGAGATCGGCGACAAGCTACTGGCCAAGTACAAGTTCCTCATGGACGCCGTGGTCGATGTGCGACTGCAGCGAGCGTGTCAGTCGATCGTCGCACTCATCCACTTCATTGTCCACTACGTGAACGAGAGCATGAAGAACGACAAGATCAAGAAGGAAGCAGCATTATTTCCTACTGACGAGTACGATATCTATGGTACCATTCTATACCAAATTGGCAGTGAAGAGGCGTCTTACAGACGTCAAGACCGAGCCCGCGAGTCGCTTCCGATGCGACGAAGCTCATTGGATGACGATCATCGTGTCGCGGGTGGGCACGACGGCTACAGCGGCGATGCTGATGGTGAGCAAGCGGACAGGATCAAGACCGCGCAACGCACGCGGCAAGTTGACGAACTGTTTGCGTTTCTTGAGTGTTACCAAGCGGACGTCGCGACGCTCGACGATCGCTCGCGGTTGTTCCAAGACCAGCGCACCATTTTGGTGCCGTTGATGGGGTTCAGTCAGGCGACATCAAGAGAGTCGTCCAAATCTTTCCAAGTGAGTGACTTCGGAGCTGATATCAAACCAAAAGAGGCGTATATGAAGCTTGAATACTTGGAGATGGACCCAGACGACCAGGAAACCCCACAAGAGCAACGACCCAAGGCAAGGAAACCCCAGTCTGTCCAGAGAGCTGGTACGAGTAGCGAGGAGATCATCAATTACTCGCTCCCCCGAGCAGCACCATCGCAGCAGCAACAGTTGCACCCACAGCAATTACGCGGCATCCACGAAGAAGCCGAGACCAAGGCACAGCAGCCCAGTATGTACACCGACGGTTTCAGCATTTCCGATGTCAAGACCGCCGAAGGCGAGAGCGTGTCGTACGTGCCACGGTTCATGATGTCCAGCAATTTTCGACGGCTTGACGAAGCGCGTAATCAGACCATGGCGAAATTGCAGAGCCAACAGCGTAAGATGAGAGCTCAAGCCCAGAGCGACCGCGGCTCAGTCGCTCTCAGCATCCCGAGAGAGCAACGACCAAACTCGCACGCGGGCTTGGATCGCCGCTTGACTGCCCACGCATGCGATGCCTGCATCGCCTGCAACGATGTGTGTGGTAGTGAAAATTGCTTCTTCTGTGCCGAAAAACAGTACCAGTTACGCATGGCCTTTGGCGAATCATCGTCGACTTTGCCTCGCCACCGAGATACCCACTCCACTGTGAGCATGTCGTCCAGCGCTGACCGCAAATACTCGTCTTGCGAAGTGCGCCGCCACCAAACCGTGCGGTCGTGTTGGGTGGTCGTGGACCGCGCGGTGTACGACGTGACCGACTTGCTGTCCTCCCATCCTGGTGGAATGAATGTGCTGCTGAACGCAGCGCAAAGCGGCGAAGACTGTGGTGACCTCTTTCTCAAGAAACACCCGCCGTCGTCGAGACGCGTCTTGGAAAACTATCGCCTTGGCGACGCGTACCATTGTGAAACGCGCACATTACTGTATTAGGGGTTAGCCCTGGAGCCGTTGGATGGCTCGTACCGTGGCCTTGGCCATGACCGACGAGAGCTGCGAGGCCACTGCGTTGAGTTCAT
Organism: Pythium monospermum; assembly: GCA_023336165.1. Classification (NCBI taxonomy): domain Eukaryota; phylum Oomycota; class Peronosporomycetes; order Pythiales; family Pythiaceae; genus Pythium; species Pythium monospermum. The sequence continues at coordinate 1,806 of JAADWJ010000640.1, read as the reverse complement.
CGACGTGGGATTTGCACTGAGCACTGTACTTTGAAACGAGCGTGAACAACAGCGTCGCAAACTTGGCCGATTTCAGAAGCTGTTCACGTCGTGGCTCGAAATCCAGCGCGCCTGCCAAGCCCGTGACAAGCAGCTCGATGGCTGTGGATGACAGCACTGGCTTCATGTTGAGTACGTTTTGGAAGACAAGGATCGTCGCTTCATTGGTGAGCAAGTGCGGTAGCTGACTGGGCTGAAGTGACCGTTGTAAGAGAGTAACCAGCTGATCAAGAGGCACGCATTTCTCTCGAAGCATGCGTGTCACGGCTTCTCCTTGCGACGGCCCAATGGATCGTGTGGTCACGAGAGGCACAAGCAATCGATCCATCAAGACATGGGTATAGCTGGGCTTTGCAAAGAGCAGCGTCGTCTGCAGTAAGACACGCGAAATGACGGATGTCGCATTGAGAATGCGAGGCACTACGGCCGTCTCCAAGTACACACCAGCGTACCGAGAGCTCCAGTTCGCGTCCATGAGTCCGCTGGTCAGTTGGAAAAGCGCGTCGTCGCTTGTGGTAGGTAGTTGAAGAGTAATACATGCGAGTCGGAAAAGCGCTTCGTTGTCCTGTTGTGTGGCGTGCACTTTGTTCATCACTTGGCGTAACACCTCGACCGTCAGCACGGCCAGCTCGGGCGCTTTCGAGGCTTGGTCCGCTGAGACATCAGGCGAGCCAAGCAGAGTCAGTTGCTTGGCGATCGCTAGGACACGCGTCTCTATCTCAACCGGGAGCGTCACCGTCACTGCTGCTACCATGCCGCTGCGCTGTACGGTTGCGACAACCTCTTGTTGCTGCGGTGGGTCTCTGGATGGCACTGCCGACTCGTAGTCTTCCTCAACTTCCTCACTGCGTGGCCGTTTCTTCGAGAACGCCTTGTCCTCCTTTTGGTGGGCAACAGGGAAAGCCACAGCTCTGGATGGCAAGAATGCCAAGCGTGCTAACGCCGTCTCCACGGCGTCGCCATCGCCGTCTTCTTCTCCTTCTCTTTCTTCGTCTTCGGTTTGTTGGCAGCGCTGGTTCAGTAAACTGGCGAGATACATACACGTTTCATCTGCTTTCGTTCGGTCTCGTGTCGATCGCGCGGCCGTCGTCATGAGGAATCGCGCCGTCAGTTTGTGGACTGTATCCACGGGCAGCAAAGCCTCATTTTGCAAAAAGGCACACCAAATCTCCCGCTGGATATGGACAGCGAGTGTTTCAATGCAAAGACCAACATCTGGAGCAGGCGCCACAGCCTTCGTCTCTCGCGCAGCTACTGTATCAACTCCATGAGGATGTCCAGCTGAAGCCAATAAAGCAGGAGATCCTAGCGCGTCCAGCAGCTCCCGATGGTATTGCCGATTGTCTGTGTGTTTTTCGCGCATTGAACCACAGATCAGAAGCCGCTCGAGTCGCATGATGCGTATACAGGAGGAATGTGCGGATGCTATATCCTAACAGTACATACCTTGTAAGTAGGCGAGCACGCCGCCAGCGCCATGCAGCGCCGCCGCTGTCGATAGCTTCTCCACTTCTTGAGTCATTTTCGCAATATTTTTTGTGTTTTGTGTTTTGACCACCCACATAATTATACGCACAAATCCGGGCAATTTACTGTATTTTAAACCGGTCAAAAATCACCGTTACAAAAGTAGTACTACGTAGTAATACTTGCTGGTCAAGCTTTACCCTGCACAGGAATACAGCAGCAAACCTCACTGTCCAGAAGGAAAGAGAAAGGTGCTGACTTCAACATCGAAGATGAACTGTTTTTTTTTTTTTTTTTTTT
>JAADWJ010000639.1:0-14220 GCA_023336165.1 Pythium monospermum | reverse complement strand
TTATTACGTCAGAGCCACCGCTCATATCGAGTGATGCAAGCACACGCACTGTTATGTTCAACATCACCGAGTTCTTGACACTGACAACTATAGGTTTGCTGGATCAACCACATCTTTGAAGTTGTATCGGATCTCACTCTTGATCGAGTCGCAGAAGAGCATTTGTCCTTTATTGGTGGCGCGTCTATAGGCCTCGTAGAATTTGTCTTCGCTTACCGGAATATTGAAATCTTTGAGAATCAGCTGTAGATCGCGCTTGCTATTGGCCTTGAGGATTGCTACGTATTCAGAATTGCTTCGTATCATCTTGTTCGTTCCTTTAAACCATGAATGACTTAAAAAGATCGTTGATAGGCGGTGATGTCTTCCGCGCGTAAAGAAATGACTGAACACGTTCTTCTGAAGGTTTTCGTCATTAGAGTAGTCGTCAATGATCACCAGCTCAATGGCATTTGGATCTTTGCTTTTTCTGATATGATCAACGCGAGGAATATCATCGCCGCTGTAAAACGTAATGAATCCCGCAAGCTTATCCCTGAGATAACTATACAATTCTTGATCAGTGTTTCGCGCGATGATATGGAGATGAGCAAAAACGTTCGGACTGTTCTTGAGCATGAACATTACCAAATTGTTCTTACCGCTATAAGATGGGCCGAGGATGACCATCCGGAACAAGCTTTTAATATCGAGTTCAGTAATATCTTTAACATCGGCGGATTTGTATTTTGAAGGAAGCGCAGCACCAAAATTTGGTATAGCAACCGAAGATTGCCGGAAACCTTTGGTTTCTATCGAACTCATATTTTTCTTTGATACGTTTTATATAAAAGTTATTAAAATATTAATCATGAGCGGATTCGTATCTATCTCACCATCATCGAAGAGCCTCATTTATAATCCATCATTCTACATTAACGCTACAGACTATTTGACTCTTGGGAATGCGAATTTACTATATTGCCCGATATATGACACGAGACTGAGTTTTACCACGTCGATAACTCCAGGAACAGCTCAGACAAATAAAGCGCTGGTTCTTGACTCATCGTTCAATATCAGCGGGATTAATGTTTTGAGTTGCACATCGATTACTCTAAACGGCTCGACATTGTCAACCGCAAACTTGAATCTTCTATCTGGCATTACCGCCGGAACCGCATTGGCAAGCAAAGCGCTAATTCTTGATAGTAGTTCAAACATTGCTGGTATCAACAGCTTGAGTGCTACATCGCTTACTGGAACATTGCAAACAGCAGCTCAACCCCTCATCACATCGATAGGAACACTCGCTTCAAACTTACTTTTCGCGACATCGAGACGAATTGGCCTCAATGGACAGGCATCACCCGTCGCTGCAATTGATTTTGGAGCTTCTGGAACCGATAGAAGCATAGCACTTTACAATAATACAACGACTTGGTATGGGTTGGGGGCCATTGGCTCGCAATTACGTTATTTATCAGCACTGCACCATGGTTGGTATTCAGGTGCATCATCAACTGTTATTGGAACTCAAATAATGGATTTAAGTAGCGCTGGAGTATTGACGGTTCCCAGTATAAATGCAACACTTCTTACAGCTGCTCAACCTTTGATCACATCAATTGGAACATTGACATCACTAAATGTTAGTGGCACACTAACTATGGGCGCTACGGTTATCTCAGAGGCTGAGATTGGAGTATTGGATGGAGCTACACCAGGAACCGCTTTAGCAAGTAAAGCTCTTGTGCTTAACGCAAGTCGAGATATTAGTAATATTCGGAATTTCACCGCGACCAATTTGGCGGGCACTATTCAAACGGCGGCGCAACCAATTATCACATCAGTGGGAACATTGACATCACTAAATGTTAGTGGAGGAATAGTAGCAACGACACTGACCGGCACGCTTCAAACGGCGGCGCAACCTTTGATCACATCCGTTGGAACATTGACATCATTAGGAGTAACTGGGAATGTCGATATCACAGGCGAATACCGTGTGAATGGTGTTGCTATATCGACGAATTCAACCCCGAGTAGCTTAACAACAACTAATTGGATCATTAATGAAAGTGTAGGGGCGCTTAAAATGACATCAAGCTCTATATCAGCCGCTGGGGACAAACTCATTGTATCAAATTGCAACAATGCTGCATATGATGATTGGGCGATCCAATCGTATAATAAACTGACAACGAACTCGGTTGGATTCTATATTAAAAATAGTAATACAGCAGCTACCGGACGCCATTGGATAAGAACAAATGGCAACGAAGCTCTTGGATTTACCACAAGAAGCGCCTTTACGGGTAGCTCAGCGCAGGCTGATCTATTTATCCATCCAAATAATGGAGTAGTTAGCGTTGGTAAAAGTAGTTTCGTTTCATCAAATCATCGTTTAGAAGTCAATGGTCCTCTTTGTATCAGCAATGAAGCAAATACCTATAGCATGCCATCCACCGCTTCTTTGGGTATCATGAATTCAGCTCAAGTATCCACAACGCGCGATGAGTATCTAACCTTTGGCAGACAAGCATCAGGCACTGACTTTGGTGAATGGTCATTCCGATCCTATTATCAAGACATAACTCAAGCAACCGCAAACTACCTCAGCCTGACACCAAATCTAAAAACATCAACAACTACTGGTGTTGGTATGGTAATGAATCAAAACGGACAAACCAGCTTTCAAGACTCAAATGCAAATTCTGGTACAGGTGGTTTAGTCGTTGGTGGCAATATTGTTGCAACAGTGGATATCTACGGAGGCGTAACACGAACGATTGGAGCAAATGGCACACTACAGCGGTACGCCCGCGCTATACACTGGAGTCGGCGGCTCGACACGTGTCTCTCTCTTCGTTCAAAACGCACTCTGGTGTTCTGATAAGGTCTATGCGAGTTCGGATATTCGATTGAAACGTGATATTACACCAATACCACTATCGGAAGCAAAGAAGCTACTCAATGTGAATTCATGCACGTATCGATGGAAAGACAAGGGGGATGACTTCAAACCTGACGTTGGTCTAATCGCTCAGGATCTCATTGAAAATGGTCTGGATTCGTTGGTGTCGTATCTCCCAAATGATAAATTAGAAAATGGGTTACAGTATGGTGTGAGCTACGATCGCGTATCAATGTATTTGTTGGAGTTGATCAAAGATTTATACACTAAAATATAGTACAGCATGGGGTGCATGGCATCAAAAGCAAACACAAAAAAAATAGTGTGGATCGATGACGAAGTCAGGGTCGCCGCTTCGCGACTCTGTCATCGTTTCAGATTTAAGCTCAAAGCTTAAAGGTCTTTGCTTTCTTGCGCTCGGCGTAGCTATATGCTGGGGTAGAACCGCCCGTCTTTGGTTTAATCGAAGCGATGGCTATGGCCGCTAAGCTTGGAGAGACACCGTAGGTGTCGGCAATCTTTGATTGCTTATCTTTCAGAAGCTTACTCATACGGTCGATTAATAGATCGGTGTTGTCATCTGCCTGCTTGGCATAGTTTTTTTTTCGTTTGGGGGAATTTGGTATTCAGATACAAAACCATCTTGTGTTTGTAGTTTTCGAAGAAAACGCGGTGTCTCTGACACCTTCTATATCAATACGATAGATTTGAATTCTTGTTCGCTAATCATTTTTTGAGAATACAAATCAATAGACATGGCTTTTAATTCGCGAATCAGATCGGGGTTATCATTGCCGAGCATGACTTGACCTTTCAGTTTATCGAATTCAGCTTTGAGGGTCTCGATTGGATCCGTGGGGGCATTACTGAACTGATGTTGCAAGTGAGTTGATCTGAGAATCTCACAGAAGAGCTTCTTATCCGAGATAGACAGGGATCCATATAATTGCTGATCGATATCCTTATCAAATAGAAGCGTGTTGATCAACTGAGATAATTTTGAATCAATATCACGAAGCTTGCCAACGGGGGTTCGGTTAGGATAGACAAGCTTCAACCGATTAGCTTTGAGATCAGCAACCCGAATAAATTTGGAGCCGAGTCGTTTATATTTGAGATCAGATGCTGTTCCGGATCCTTCAATGTCTTTTAGATTTTTGCTGGTGGAGCCAGCGCCCATCAAACCCCGCCCCTTGAGTTGAATTTTAGATGCAATTGAACGTGAGCGATTCTGAATGAAATCCTTTTCGGGGCGATTTATGCCAATCGCAGCAAGTGTTTGATTAATCATATTGACAATTTCCATTGTTTTGGTTCGTTTTTGAATCGATATCAGATGATCAACTAAATTACTCATGGTCGCTGGCCAATCCATTTTCTGGAGTAGTTTCCGTCTCAGAACATTATTCACTGGTTGATATGGTGCTGAATAGAATTCCAACTCACCGCGCATTGGGTTGTCCTCGGCGTCAATATCGGGCTCAGAACCTAAATAATATGTAATATCGACGTGCGATCCAATTTGCTTTTGAATGAATGTTGGGTAGAATCTAAACGCTTTGACATCTTCGATCCATGGGTTCATCTTGATGATCGTCGAAACTCGGTCATACAGATCAGTATTTGTAATTGGATTCGATCCAATGCCGGTCTCAACACCATCTCTAAGGATCTTTCGATCGCGACGAGTATTTGGACTCGTATTCGGACTGGCCTCAGCAAACCGCTTCGGATTGGGCGTCAGCGTTCGCTCATTATGTAGATCAATATCAATGTTCGCACCGGCTGCTCGCTCTCGTAAGAATGCTAAGGTATTTGCCCAACTCACCAATCGATTCATTCCGGCGTATTCTACACCCTCACGTGAGATCACCAAACGATTCTCAATATAATCATAATCGACAGAATAATCCGTATATATGCGACCATCTGGTGAGCGTTTGGATGAGTGTCCTAGCAGATGGATACAGAGCTGCGAAAGATGATCCATTTGTTCCGACTTCTCACTAAATATTGCTTCAATCTGAGCTTTAGCATCAGCCTCAATTGAGATAGTTCCTTCGTCTCGGTGAGTGTCGGCCATACTCACATTAGACGATGCTCGTGATCGGTCTGAGACGTTAGATGATGATCGTAATCGGTCTGATGCGTCCATCGCTTCAATGACCAGTGGATTGTTTAACATATTCGTATGAGTCGTTATCCAATCAATAAGCTTCACCGTTAAAATTTCTACCTGATTTGGTTTTCAATACACCATTCGCACCAAAATGGGCGGAAGAGTGGAGTTTTCCATTATTCTTAATTGGTTTGATTTTAAGCAACACTAACGCCGGAGTCTCTGTGAATAACTGCTCAATCGCTTGTCGCGCGAGATCTTGCTGATCAGCCTCGGTTGTCGGTGGTTCCATTTTTGTATCACCATCAGCATCATGGAGATCAGCCACGTCATCAAAGTTCTCTTCGATATCAGGCTGGTCCAGCAAGTCAGCAAATGCCGTTGTATCAATCAGAGTCGTTGCTGGCGGGACGCGCGGGTCATTATTTCCTGAAAAAACACCATTTGATGGACCACCCGTGCTTGAAGTAGTCGATGACTCTGTCTGAGTTCCAATTGTAGTAGAACCTTTTGCTAAATTAATCTTATTCTTCTCAACATCATCAGCCCACATGGCCTGAGCGTATGCTTCACGTTTGGATGCATCATTTTGAAGATCCTGATTGGCTTGCTTGAGTAAATTTTGGCGTTTTTGTTCTCGCTGAGAGAGACTTGTGAATGATGGAAACATCTTTGTTCGCTATATGAGATTACTTAAAAAAACGTTAATTCAATATTAATTAAGAAAAATAGAGTCCCCTCAATATAGACACATATAAAAATGTATAACTTTGGCGATTGTGTTTTGATTTTATTCAAGGGTTTCAACTATTGGTGTAAGATTGTCCATGTCCATGATACAAAGTTGGTAGTTCGTGCAAGCAGCTCCGGCAATTGCCTTGAATGTCAAATTGAACAAGATGATGTCCTTTCACATATCAGATGCGTTTGTAAAGGAAATAAAAATTTACATACTTGTCCTTGCCTTGAAGGAGCGAAAGCTGGTTTCTAATTATTAATTACTAAGGTAGAGTCGCAGTCGTCAGACTGTCGGCTTTGCCTTTCGTCGGAGCGACAGCTCATTACCTGCTCCCCGCTTGAAATAATCCTTCTCCAATTTGCTCATTTGATTCTTATTAATTAATTCTCAGATTATCCATGTTGGATCATCATATCCTTTCCACTTGATCAAGTATTTGTTCTTACCGTTCTTCAAACTCTCATGATGTAGAATATTTTCTACTTCCCATATTTGATTCTTTTCAATTGGTGCTTCACTTGTATCAGCTTTGACAATCTTGAGTTCCCCGTGAGGTTTGTAGAGCGTATGATTATTCTTTGATCGAATGTGGATTCGATATCCATCCATTCCAACAATCGTATAAACCGCCTTGCTCCATTTTTCGGCTTCTTCACCAAAAGTAGTTTTCTTCAGCTTATAAAGAACACTATCTCCAATATTAATCTCACCAGAGACTTCGATATTCAAATCCTGATTGTGTTCAATTTCTTTATCAATCACTTTCCCCTTCATTTCATTTGGAGTTGCATGGATTGAGCTGTGGTATGTAGTATTGTAATTCAAAATGATATCAGCTAATAGCTTCTGACTTAGAGGCTTAGCGACTTTAATGAGGCGTTGTTTCAGCGTCCGATTGAATCGTTCAATCTTTCCCATTGTGTTGTGATCACCAGCTTCGTTATTAAAATGCTCAATCGCCATACGTTTGAAGTAGCTTTGGACCGTACCATTCATGAATTCCTTACCATTGTCAGTTGTGATTATTTCAAGTATGTGAGCCTTCGCAAATTGATTAATAGCTTTCAAAACCGTATCTGCCTTCTTGTCAGATATTATCTTCGCGTATCCAATTCGCGAGTTAATATTGACTGCATTAAGCAGTGTCTTACCTTTGAAAAAAGCTAAATCCATTTGCCATGAGTTTGGATTATGCGACGTAATCTTGAATTCATCCAATGTCTTTCTTTGAGTCTGAAAGCGTTGGATCTCAAGCTGGTTTGCATACCAGTTCTTAACATCCTTGAGGCGGATAGACGGTTCGATGTCGCGAGCCTTCTCAAATAGCTTCTGTGCGCCGATTAAACCAGTTTTAGGATCATTATATAGTCGGCTCAGTAATTCATCAAACATGACTCATGTATATTTTATAACATATTGTTTCTACTAATAGACTTCGTCCCAACTTATAAATCTAAAGGAATCGTAGAAACCCCGTCCGAGAGAACTTGTCGCTTGTCATAGTAATAATTCAGACCGATCTTAGTTTGCTGATACGTAATAATACTCTGACTATGTTTATCGATACGAAATCCCTTGTTAGTAGCATTGAGAGTGATACGATTACGGACAACGTTTTCAAACCCATCTGGATTTAATATCGATCCATTTCGCCCAGACCCCTGCTGAACACCCTTAGCTGATACCTTTTGCTTGTGGCTCTCATCCCCCATGTAGCAAATATAGTTTTTCGAACTGAGAGACACCATCGCGTTTCCACGCCATTCCTCCTTGAAAAGACCCGGAGTCCGTCGATCATATTTAACAACCTCATCATTATAATCCCTTGGAAACCAGCCATACTTGTGAGCCTTGTAGTGTTCTACGAGCTCAGGCTTGACAAGGTTTTCGAATGGATGCTCATCACTGAAACTGATATAAGCCGAGTCTGTATCCATTTCTTGATATTGGAAATCTGAACGATCGAAGTAGCGGTCGATACAATCGTAGTAGAACTCCAACATTCGAAGCTTAGCAAGCTGATAGATAGCGATGGATAGGTGAATCGGATTGTTGAGCTTCATAGTTTTCTTTTTCAAAGTGATTTCGTAGGATTCACCAAGCTCCTCGACATCGAAGAATCGATTTTGCTCAACAATAGAACTGATACTATTCTCACACGACTCATACTTGGTCTCCTTGTGCTTACTCTTATCCATACCTGAACGTCCAAAGGCCGAGTTGCCGATAAGCTTCATCATTTCAGCGATCGTAGCCTGATTCTTATCAGCATCACCATCACGTCGAGCATCAGAGACTTTCTCCATGAAAGTCTTGAATGGCCGAGACGACGATGCTTTGATAAATGAATATGTCTTAGTGATCACGAGACCATGTGATAAATACCATTTCAACAACGGAGCGTAAATGAGAATCTGCTTGCCAAAATATGAACCGATGAGCTTACGCGACTTCATTGTGTTCTTGTGCTCACGAAACATGTTGTAGTTATACATATGCTCACCGATGAGATCCTTGTTCGTTGGATCAATCTCAATGTTCTTGAAGATAGTTGTCATTTCGCTAAAGTAGTCCTTAAGATGTTGCGGCATCTCAATATCACATTCGAGGAACCCGAAGAGTTTATCGTTCTTGATATCTTCTACAATACCATCGTAGCTCTCAATCGTTTTGAGCTGACCGCATGGCATCTCATTACCAAGAGCCCATAAGTAGAGAGCATTGGCATCATAACCAATGATCTTCTTCACCATTTTGTCTCCGTTGCGAATCGTCGTCTCATTACGTTTCGCATAGCGGTTGAAAATAATAGATGGGCCACCAGCAATGTTGGCTTTCATCTTGTGGTAGATATCTTTATTCTCAGCATCGATAGACCAGACAAGCTTGTCTGTATTTGCTTCAATACGCTTCATATATCCGAATCCATTGATAGACATGTCCTTGCGAGCACAATTACAGTGAATACAAGATATTACGATATTACCGTCAATATGCCCTTTAGTGTTATCAATACGATCCGCCGAGGCGTTTTCCGTAGAAAGAGCACATCCACAATGGCGACAAGAGTAGCGTTGCTTTTGTAGAAGTTGATCTAGATGGTTAATACTCATATCGAATGTTCTACCAGCATCTGTATCTTGCTTACGATATCCAGCAAAGCGCCCGCTTGGAAAACTGAAAGTTTCACCCGAACAACGTTTGATTGGATCCAGTGCTTTGTAAAGAGTCTCATACATAACCTTCTCAGCCAGTGATGGAAGAGACACTCCATCTGTGAGCATATCGAGTTGGAAGTTCTTGTAGAGCTCTCTTTGCTTCTGAACAGCTTTCACGAATGGTTTTACATCGAGATTGTTATACCAAATGAGAAGATCCTTAACGCTCTTCATTTCATAATGCCCCCAAACGAATTTGACACGTTCATATTCTTCATCTGAGATTTGAGTATTACGGAACTCAGAATCGAACGCTTCAATTGGTGGAACATCGGTTTCACTAAGTTTTTCAAAATTGTTGATATACTCGTATGGAAACAATCCTTTCCCCATCCCACAAACGCAACGGATTTTATCTTCACACTTACAACCACCGAGATATGTTTTGAGATATGAATCGTATGATGTTCCGGCAGGTAGGTAGTTGCTGATATCAAGGAGTTTGAGATCGTTAGTTGAGATGCACATGTAGGATGGGTTCTTGATCACCATTTGGATGTTCTCAGGACCTAAGGCAGTAAATAGATCCTTCTTAATGAGATTGAGATCATATTTACCGGAATTAAAGCCAAGTAGTGGAATTTGCTGGCAGATATCATTCAGCTTATCATTATCTTTACCACCTTCCGACTTATCGATCGCATCAAATAGCTTTGAATATTTCGTTGTGTTGTATTCATAGATTTCCGCAGCGATCGAATGAATGTATTGAAACATCTTCTCGACCAAATCCTTTGGTTCATTACTAATGAAACATTTGGTTTCACCCGATAGGCTATCACAAACGGATACACTGATAGGGATATGCTCGTTAATATATTTAGTTGATTCACCACGTTGCTCGAATCTATCCTTAAGCATTGCTTCAAAATCATAAACGATAAAGTGATCCATATAGTGATCAAGTTTTTTGAGTTTGTATTTACTTAGAAGACCTTTGAGGTTATTTTGAGGTGGTTTGTAGTTTCTTGGTTTGTGGCAGAAAAGCTCACGAGTCAAAACTTGACATTTAGTTCTTTTATGAATCGCAAGCTTCTGACACGTTCCGAAAATCATTTCGCATCGATCACAAAGATATTTGCCTGACAGCGCATCTACACGTGGAATATACATCGCATGCCCGTTGTAATCGAGAATGTCGATCCTGTTTGTGGATGCGCTGTGTTATTCACGGATGTATGTCAATTCATTTGTTTCGAGATCCATTTCATGAACATAGATGGCGATATCATGACCAAACATCGTTGGAATATATTCCTAACAATAAATTTTGTTCGGGTTCCTATATAATAAAAAGTATTGTCAAGATTGAAAACTTTATATTTTATTGTATATATACATACTTTTTATTTGTCAGAATAGAAAATAAATAAATATTTAATATAAATTGACATTTTAATTATTCGAGTCTATATACACACTCTTTATATTTATTCAAATATTAAATTACTTAATTAATAATATTGGTCATCATTGTGTAGCATAATTATTGGCTAATTTTTGATCAGCGAAATTAATTCACTTGTCCGCCCCGAAATAAGCGTCTTGTCTTCGTCGCATATCAGGGGGTCGCAAGACCTTGTGGTGGTCCTTTTATTTTGCGGATTTGATGGATTAAACCCTAGACAGCTGTGGTGTAAGAGACGGGACGTGAAAGTGGCTGAGTAAAAAACCGTTATCATCTTAGCACAGTCTTTACTACTTGAGAGTTCGAACTGTGGCGGACTCGAATCGGCGATAGAAACGTCAATTCGACCTGACAAACGACCAAAATCGGTTCAGGAACATACGGCGACACGGACAGAGCTATGATAGCTAAACGACGCCCGATATGACTGCAACTAAGCTGCATCGAAGCCACCGACGTGGATACCCCCAGCGACAGACCCAGCGCGACGCTACGAGTGTGTCCGCACTCTCTTATGTGCATCGACAGCTCTTATGACTATCCATCTCCACAGTGAGAGGGTTTACATAGCTAGAGTATGGAAGGTATCACCGCATTGCTTCTTTGTACCGGTAGCTGTTGTTAATCAAGTTTTATGGTGGGTGAGTCGTCTTGTTTTTGGGTTTTCGGCTGTTGTGGTTGTTGTTGCCACGAGTTTCCACTGGTTGCCAAATGAGGGGACATATTCCACCATTTCCCCCCTTTCCCATCATGGTCTACTAATAAATATCCCCCAGTACACTTCACCAACATTCCTGTTTCCTCCTTGAGGGGGGGGGATCAATCGGGCACGCCAAAAAATGAAGCGGAGCACACAAAAGTGTTTTGGTAAACTTGCTTGGGGATCGAGACACACATCGGGATACATGAGAAGGTTTGTCTATTATACTCTCACCTACAATACTCTTCTTACAGTCTATGCTGGTGTGATGTGGTTGTGTGTTGTATACGTTGGACTGATTGGTGCGTTGATCTGTTTTCTTGTTCCCCCGAACCCACCGAGAAAGGACGATGCGGAAAGAAGAAGGCAACGGCCGACCATGAGGTCATCCAAGATCCGCCAACAAGACGCAAGACCAACCAAGAACACCGCCATGAGTCCCCAGACGCGCGGCAAGCAGCGCACTGCCCAAGAGGATACCCGTTCCAAGGCGCGCTCCCCACCGCCGCCAAGCCCATCCAAGCGAAGCAAAAAAAAGAGGCGCATTGAAGTGGCGAAGACGCCATGTGACGAAGAAGAAGGCCAGGCGACCAAAGACGAGACGAAAGCGCGCGTGGAAGTTGCCTCGCTCCAATTCGCAGCGCGACATGAGCGATGGCGTGGCCCCGACACACGTCAAAATCCCTTTCCAGGCATGTACAGTACGCACTCATTTCTGTGAGTGGATATATTCATGTTTAATACTGATATGCATGCACACCCTATTTATTCCAGGCGTATTCACAGATTGGTCCAGCCTGCTCGCATGCGTGAGGCATCACGTTTATACGAGCGTCACGCATACGATGGCGGTATCGATCACTAGAAAGTTGAGTACCAACAAGTCACCGCGTGCTGCGATAGACGCCATTGGCAGCGACATTTTTTCCGCCAAGATAGCGTGCATGTTACAGCCTTGCCGTGGATCGCTCAAGGCGACCGTGAGAGAAACCGACCAAGGCTGGCGGATCTGCCTGTCCGAGCCCATGCACGCGCGCGAATGCAAGGGAAACACGAAGCACGCACATCGCGCAAAGGCTCTCTCCAGAGCATCCAACGATGCCGCCACCGCTCGCATGGAACGGATGGAAAACACAGAGCGCGTCACCGCTCAAGCCGCTGGCCCTCACACGCCCGATCAAGTCGTCAACAGCACCACGGAGGGCGTCGAAACCGACTGCGCCGACCAAGCGTTCGAGTTTGGCCTCGATGAACTGACGACCGTGGCTGCAGCGACCAGCCAAGCCGCAGCCATCGCTCAACGCGAGCTGCAGCAGCGAACACGTGAAGTTGCTGAGCTTCGGGAAGAGGTCCGCCGTTTGGTGGCGAAGCGCGACAAGCTGCACCGAGGCCTCGAAAATGGAAAGCTTGTGGCCGACCAAGCCGCAGCCAGCGCGCAACGTGAGCGAACGAGAGCGCTTCGCGAAGTAATCGATGGTCTGGTCGTGGTGCGCGACGACCTGAAGAGACGAGTCCAAAACAAAAAGATCGCAGCTGTATTTTTAAAATCATAATCAAATCTCATGCAGGCGTGTGCCAAATCGTGTCAACGGCCACATTTTCACTTGCACGGGCGTCTCGGTGACTGGTTGTACGGTGCTGTATTGTTGTACTGTAGTACTTGCTGATGCCATGCGCAGTGCGACCACCGACGAACGCGATTGTGAAGAGGCAATTGTTCGTGAAAACAACCTTGAGCTGCTCTAAAACACGAAAGCCCACACGCGTAAATAAACTTCCACTTCCTCAACCGTGCGGCTTCCACCGCTTTGGCTGCGAATGATCTCCCACCGGCCAAACCCGTAGTGCATTAATGCGCGCTGGAGACGATCGCGGCCATTTTCGGTCCAATCACGCGGTTCTTTCTTTTCATCGGCTTTTTCTTTTTCTTTCTCTTCGCGCTCGCGTTCTTTACGGTCGGCTTCGCGTTCTTTACGGTCCAAGATCTCATTTTCCGACTCGGAATCGCTGCCTCCTGCGCCACCTGCACCGCCATGCGCGCCACCGGCACCAGCAGTGCTGGTACACTAAACAAGTGATGCCAGCTTGGTGCCACCGCTTGCGTGACAGCATCGTCTGCGCGGCGCAGCATCACGGACACCTTGGCGCCACGGTAATACGCCTTGATAGTCTTCGCGTCGTGCTTGAGCGCCTTGGCGACATCGGAGCGGCAACTTCCGTAGTTCTTGAGCTCCAAATGGCCCGCTGCGCGGTTGCTGATGATCTGGGACGACAGCTCGGGCATGTTAAACTCTTTGATCTTCTGGTCTTCGGGCAAATCCAACGCCTGCAGCACGTACGCGAGCGCGTCTGTGTATTACCCGATCGCGTTTTTGCAGCACGTGCGATTGAAGAGCTCTTCCAGTTCCGTGTATTTTGTCTTGCAGCTGTGGTATTTGCCTTGGCCGCACTTGGCCTCGCAGAAGCTCGCCATGGCATGGGAGCCAAACGCCACGGTGCGGTGGCCCCAGGACGCGCTCACAAACGCGCGCGACTAGTCGAGCATCGTGTCACGGAAACTGTCGCGGCCAAAACACCAGCGTCGTGGCGTCCAGCGTGAGATCCTTGCCCGCGATGGCGATCACAGCAGCAGCGTGCTCTGTCGCCACCGACGATAAACACGCGCTGCTCTGGCTGCAGCGTGAGGTTGATGACGCGCAACGCGCGGTCGTCTTTCTTGGGCTCCGTGGCCTTCGTGCTGCAGTCTGGTAGCCGCCGAAGTCACTGGCGAAGGCGAAGTCGAGTCGTTGCACTGTTGGCCCAGCGGAGGGTCGGGTCACACAACTTGTGCGCTTGTGTGACACAAGCGCTCTCTGCTTGGCCAAACGACCTCTGGAAAAGCAGCCGTGAGTCTCTGTGTTGAGAAACGACCAAAGGAGTCCTGAATCAACGGCAAAGGACTGGTTTGATCGTTTGGTCAAAAGCTTCAAAAGAACAGAACGACAAGAATGGTTGAGAAGCCAATTCATTGAATTGAACCACAAAATAATGCAACGTAACCACCCCGTGTAACCCCGTGGCTCCAGCGGGTACGTTTCTTCAACATGAAAGAAGAGCGACCAGGAGTATTATATGATCTGGCGTGGCTTTGCTGCGCTCTC
>JAADWJ010000638.1:0-14227 GCA_023336165.1 Pythium monospermum | reverse complement strand
TGGGATCCCCCCCCCCCCCCATTGAGGTGAACACAACCGTTGTGAAGTAAACAGCAAAACACACAGCCAAACCTCCCATAATTCTGGGGTATTATTTGTCAGAGTGTGAATCTTGTGCCTCACGTGTTTCACAGCGCACTATTCAAGACTCGGTATGTGATATGAGAGGTCGTTACAACATCGTAACCCACACCGTAACCAAATGTAAGTTACCATGTAGTTTACATGGATACTTTTTTGAGAAAGAAGAGTTTCCGTCGATCTTGAAACGCCGCAACGATCTCAGCTCAAGTTTTTTCAACAGCGGAAGAACAAATAAAAAAAAAACGGACGAAAACGTTGGTTGGCTGCACCCAAAGATTTTTTTGTTTTTTTGTTTCCATCGCTTCCAGCGCGGAAGCGGCAACGAAGAAGAAGAAGAAGCAAAAAGCACGGCGTAGCAAACGCAGAGCCAGCGCGCCAAGCAAGCCCTCTACAAACGTGGCATCCTGTCGCCATTGAGGAGATGGACCGCATGACGCCACTGCTTCGAGCAGAAGCGCAGCAGCAGCACCCTTCGCTCAGCCTCAGTGACCAGCGCGTGCAAGCGCGCTCGACGGTCCGTATCTGTCCGACGTGCCAGGGCCATCGCATCGTCAAGGTCGCGTACAACCACATGGTGTTGGATCAAACCTGCTCGAAATGCGACGGAGAAGGCGTTCTCAAATGCTCCAAGAGCGACCACCAAAGCGCCACCAGGAGCCAGAACATCCCGACTATGCAAAGCGCGTAAATGTAGAAGTAGTAATACACCAAAAAGACTCTGCGTTGATGTGGAAGTAGTAATATGCACAATACTACCAACCTTATACGAGAACACGAGACTAAAAAGCAATGGGGCGGACAACTAATACAACAACTAGAGACTAAAAAAACCGGGACTAAGTTGACATCAACGGACACACTGAGACTTGGAGGGAACGGATAGACCTTCTGGATAGACCTTCAGGATAGACTTGTGGATAGACTTGTGGATAGACGGAAACAAAGATTTCACTCGGCAAAGAGCAGCAAGTTGTCAAAGGTGAACTCCTCCATGGAGGACGGGGACACTTGCTGCTGCGCGTGGTGCGAGTGGTGGTAGAAAACCCCCTTGTGGACAAGGCTCGGGTCCTGGTGGTGGACGAGGTGGTGGTTGTGGTTTGTCGTCCACGGACCCATTTCCATGTGAAAAGAGCCTGGGTGGACTTCGTACGAGACAGGAGCCGCGTGCGGGTTCCAAGCCCACGGCTCGAGCTGCGTGGTGGTGATTACCATCGCTGGTTGTGGTGGTGACGGCGCCGAGACATTCACCGGGTACATAGACATGACATGCTGGTGTGGGGTGGCGGTGCCAATGTTGATGGTGTTGTTGTGGGACACGTGGGGCAAATGGGCCGGCTTGACCGGGCTCTCGAGCCCATTGCAACTGCTTCCTCCAGAGACCCATTCTCCAGCGCCTGGACGCGCCAGCGTCTTGGTGAGTGGTTGGTGGGTCGGTGCACGCGAGAACGCATCCAATTCATTGGGCAATGGCGTCTTGAGCATCTCGGAGAACGACTCGACGCGGCTCGGCGAGCCCAACGAGCCCATCGAGCCCGCATGGCTGTCCTTGGCTGGCGTCAGCTGGCTGACGTTGCTGCTTGTGGCATTGATGGTAGTAGTGGGCAGTTGGTGCTGTTGCACTTGTTGTTGCACTTGCTGCTGCAGCTTGCGCTCAGCCTTGGTGATGCCATTGCCCACACGACGCCGCGTATCGGTCGTGTTCTTTTGGCGCCATTGTTCTCGGATAGACGCGCGCAAGACGCCGGCTTCCCGTGGGTCGGGAGGAAAGCAGTTGTGGCTGAACGTGCACACGCCACTGGACTGGGTCTTGGTCCACTTGCGGAACCCGAAATTGTTCAATTGCCGCTGGAAGCTCGCAAACTTGGAATGCTTGAAGTATTTCGGAAGCACTTCATTCTCAAAGCGGTCTTGCGCCAAGATATGGAACGCCGTGACGCGGTTGGGCTTGAGCTCGGCGTTTTGCACCCACGTGACGATGCCCAAGTCTTCATTCTGAAGAATGGAGTAGAGAGAGCGAAGAAACTTGGGCACTTTATACGCTGGCGTGCTGGAAATGCTGGATCCGTTGTTACTGGAAATCTTATTTGTGGAATTTGTTGGTTTTGTTGGCGTGGTTAGACCAAATGTCATGGTCGCCGAAGCACTTGGAGGGCTCATGAGCGCAGTGGTCATGGAAAAAATACAAAGAAACGAGAGCGAGGAACGGAAGAACCGGTGGGGGGGGGGGATCGCGGGAGGACGACCTGCTGGACTCCAAAATGGGAAATGGCAGCGATGGAAAGAAGCAGAGAAGCGTCGCCGTCGGGGGCGAGTTGTTCGTTCCGCAAAAGTCCAAAGTCTGGAAGGAAGGACCCCTCTCTTATTTAGACCCACTGGATAGAAGTTCCGAACTCCAGACAGGAAACCGGCGAAAAGAGCGATTGGTGACGGACCGACCGTGTGGCGGTCGTTCCTGTCACTGCCCACTGCCCACTGGTGGCTGGCTGGCTGTTTGTGTGCGTTGAAGGTCTGGGTCGAAGCGGCAGACGGGCGGTGGTGCCTGCCTGCCTGCCTGAACAGGAGCGCATGCCACTGGCATTTATTTATGAGTGGTCACCCTGCCGGTTTTGCTTTTGGTTTGCTTTCCAACCACCTTTTTGGACCCAGCGCAACAAATCACCAAAGCAATCATCACGACCACTGAGTCCAGCATCCAGACGAGGCGACCGGTCGGACTAAGATCATCGAATTTGCAACTTGGATAGGGTAGAAACCAGGCCCTCTGTTCTTTGAATCTCGCTATGCTCTCAATTCTCAACCCACCCAGGTTTTGCAACCTTTGCGAGTTTCTCGCTGCTACTTTTATGTGCAAAATGCAATTGCTGGAAGGTTCAAGCACCGTTGCTTGGATCCGAGGCTTTTCACAAAACGACCAAAACTCAGCTGCTTTTCCAAGTTGCCAATTGAGGGTCTTCAAGTTGCGATCCGTTTTTCGGGCCAGAAAAAGCGAAGGCTCTCAACCGTCGTGCGTGGCCATCGTGTGCTTTGTGCATGTGAGCGAACGCAACAAGCCAATGATTTGGCTCGAATCCTTGGATTCGATTTTGAAAATTTTGTCCAGCAATCTACATTTTCTGAACCCACAACTTTTTCCGACACACGAAATCCAAATGTTGGATTTGTTTGGACCACCTTTCTGGACTGACAACCAAGTTCTTGTGGTAATTGGACCAATCAGTATTGAGAAAGCGACGTGGCGGTCAATGCACTGGACACTGGACGCCTGCAAGGCTTGCGCACCCATGTGCCTGGATCGTGCCACCTTGCCAACATTCGAGCGTGAGCGAGGTCAGCACGAGACGGAATCTGGACGTCGACAAATGCTGGGTGCATTACAGTAATCAGCTGGCTCACCAATTGATCCAAGACTCCAAGCAACAGGAGATTCTCCACTGGAAATCCAGCATCCCAAATTGTCATCCTGAAAAAACAAAAGCTGCAACAGTCCAGAAATGGATCGTCAAAAATCTAGATTCCCTTTCTGGACTGATCATAAACCGTTTTTTATAAAGACACGTTCGCAACTGGCGGCTCATTTCGCAGTGGTGGGCTTTTCCTTTGACAACTGCCAGCTCTGCACTTTTTGGCTGCTTGTTGGCTTTGGATAACGGCCTTCCATGTTTTATTTACACACAGTGCATTCTCCCTATCTCTTCTTCTGCTCTCAAAGTTTAAGGTCAACCTGTGTTGGGTTTCGTCTGCCGTGTTGGTCGTTTCACGAGCGCCATTAGTTAATGCTGTCGCCTGAACCAGTGCTTCAACCACGGAACCTCGTTGCTTTGCTAGGTGCTTATTACGGTACAGAACACAGTGTACTTACCGTATTTGTTCTTGCCGTTTCCGACTTTCCTACGGTATTGAGCTTCAACCTGAGAAGTACCGGTACATTCCGTACTGTACTGTACTGTCACAAGACAGACGCAGACCCAGAGGGCGGAACGAATGCAATCAAATCCAAACGGCAAGAGCTCTCTTTCTCTGGGTCAATCCATGTTCTGTGTAGCCTGTATCACCCAGACTAAGTTGACTTCGCATCGCGCTGCCTTCAGCTCCCCATCTCTAGTTCAAACATCAACATGTACCGGTACCGATACGGGTCGAATCTCGTACGGTACCAGTCCAGTAATGTACACCCAGCGCTTCAAGCGAATCTGTAGCAACCAACAACCTCAATGATCCCGTGGGGGATCGGATAGGTTGGAACCAAATTGATCAGAGGAGGAGGTACATTCCACCCCTGACGACAGCTCTCCGACTCTCCTCTTCTGTGTATATCCGATAAGAGGGTGCGACCAAAAGAAACGAAGTATATTGTGTATTGCGCTGGCGGAAACGTTCCACACAAGTTCTCGCAACCGCCTGTGCGCTCCGAGCCACGTGAATACATCGTATTTCCATCACTTGCTGCTGTACACACGACGACGACTGGCTTGTGCTGTCGGCCAAGTCTTTTCCTTTACATCCTCCGTCCAATGGTGGGTGGATATTCAGTTCACGTGCGTGTTCCACGCATGCTCCCATGAAGAGTAAGAGTAAGAAACGAAAGCATGACCACTTGATTGTGTCAAAAAACAGTGAGCCTGGCGGACCGACTGAGAAAAATGGACAGGAATAACTGGAACTGACTCGTTGTCATCCCATGATTGTGGCATTCTACGGTATTCGGTAACGGTTGTATAAAATCCGGTAGAGGACCGTGTCAACAACTCCTTGTTTGTCGTTCTTGTTCATGACTGTTGTGCTTGCTCTGCTGGCAGGCTGCGCGCGCACACACACACCCGCGTCATCTTGTGGCACGCATGGCGTAAAGCGGTTGCTGTTGGGAAAGCGGGCTCCCGGCGGCAGCAAGTGCAGGTGTACGACTGCGGGGTACTGTACGGCTCTCATGGTGTGCTGGTTGGTTTCTCGTGGAATTTTGGGAATGTAGCCATCACTGGTGGGGGCAACTTGGTGAATGAATGCCATCCTAGAAAAATGCTATTCTGCACAACCAGATGGTTTTGATGAAGAAGCCCCCACTGTTTGCAAAACAAGGTGCAAAACCAATTTGCCATCAATTCACAATTCAAAACCGAAATGAATTGCATATATTTCCGAATTGCAATTTTCCACCGCTCACCAATTGAGTGACGTTTGATGTTGACGTTTTGCTCACAAGGATGACGCCTCTTGCCGCTGCTCCAACTGCTGCTGCTGCTGCTGGAGGCACTGCTGGTCCCAGGCATACCACAAGTATGGACGCCACTACCGGGGACCCACTGCAGCGCAAGCTGGCGCAAGCGCTGGACCGCCGCGCACGCATCGGCACGCTTCGGAAGCTGCAAACAACTCCCACCTCTACGTGCATCGACTTTTACTCCAACGACTACTTGGGCTTTGCGCGGTCGCAAGAGCTTCAACGACGCATCCAGCAACGTCGTGATGCCATGGCGCTCGCCAAGCCCCACGTCGCGCTCGCTGGCTCCACTGGCTCCCGTTTGATCTCTGGCAACCACGAGTATTTCATGCAAGTGGAACAAGAACTGGCCCATTTTTACAATAGCGAAGCGTCGCTGCTGTTCAACTCGGGCTACACAGCGAATCTCGGTCTTTTATCGTGTCTGCCGCAAGCGAATGATGTCGTTCTGTACGACGAGCTGATCCACAACTCGTGCCACGAAGGACTTCGCTTGAGCCGCGCGTACCAACACAAACGCACCCAGCCGTTCACACACAACGACCTCTTTGACTTGGAAACCAAGCTCCAGAAGGCAGCAGACAAGTCGCAAGACCGCACTGTCTTTGTCGTGGTCGAGTCGGTCTATTCCATGGACGGCGACCTCGCGCCATTGAAAGAAATGACCTCGCTTTGTGGAAAATACGGCGCGTACTTGATCATTGACGAAGCGCATGGCGTGGGCGTGTACGGCCCACAAGGCTCGGGCGTCGTGCGTGCGCTGGCACTGGATTCCTCATCGTCCATTTGCGCCCGTGTGTACACGTTTGGCAAGGCACTGGGCTGCCATGGCGCCGTCGTGTGTGGCTCGCAGAAGCTCATCGACTTTTTGGTCAACTACGCGCGGTCGTTCATCTACACCACGGCGTTTCCCTTTGAACAGCTTGTGACCGTCCAGTGCGCGCATGAACTGTGCGCTTCCGCTGATGAAATCCGTGGCAAATCACAACAGCTTGTCAACTATTTCACGCAGCAAACAAGAAAAAGCCTGGTGATCCCACCGCAGGCGCTCTTACAGAGTAGCTCTCCGATCCAGGGGGTTCTTTTCCAAGGCAACCACCAAGTGTTAGAGGCAGCCGCCCAAATGCAACGGAATGGCATTCGTGTGATTGCGATCCGGTCGCCCACGGTGGCAAAAGGGGCCGAGCGGTTCCGCATCATCATCCACGCCCACAACACGGAACAAGAAATTGACCAGCTCATTTATGCGCTAGAAAGCGTTTTCCAAAAGAATAGTAATACTGCCAAGCTGTGATAGTCTATCAATCTATCACTGATACTTCGAAGTAGTTTCTTAGACCGGTCGGTTAGATCCCAAATAAGAAAAAAGAGAGAACAATTTTTTTTATTTGTGTTCTGTGATTCTTTGTTTTTTGTTCTTCCATTTGTGTGCGGGTGGTAGGCTCTCTATCCTATACTGCGTTATCGACTCGTGAGGAGCCGGCTCGCAGTGTGACCCCGTGGACGACATCCTCGCTGACCGCGGCCTTGGCCATCGCGCGCTGCAAGAGCCTCGCGCAGCCAATGTTGCCGCTTTTCTCGGCCAGCGACAGCGCAGTTTGCTGGTCGATATCTTCTCGGAACGGGTCACCGTGGTGGTCCAGCAACAACTTCACACAAAGCGCATGGCCGCTCACTGCTGCCAGGTGCAGTGGCGTGATGCGGCGCTCGTCCTGGACGTTTGGGTCGGCGTTTCCCGTGAGCAAAAGCCGCACACATTCGTTGTGGCCGCCACGCGACGCGTAATGCAGCGCGGTCAAGTTTTCGCCGCTTCTTGCATCGATATCGCGGTTTGTGGAGTGGACCCACCGCTTGACGACCCGCGCATTGCCCGTTTCTGCGGCGGTCTGCGCGAACGCTGGCAGCCCACCGAGTAAGGGGCCCGCGCCGTCGTCATCTGTTATATAGAGAGAAAGCCACAGCATTAGTAACCATATGGACCTTAGATGAGCTGCTGGGCGTTCATCGTACTCTGCTTGTCCGTGCCGACGGATGCGCGCTTCTTGCGCAGCAACTTGCGCGCCATGTGCTGAAGCTTTTCGCGCTGGTACGAGGATGCCGCGACGATGAGGATCATCACGAGCAAACCGACGATCCCTAGGATCACAGCGAGTGGGTGGAGCCCGTCTTCTTGTTGTCGTCGGTCCTGGAAGCCAGGCTGCAGCGCTTCATGGTCGTCCATCTTATACTATTGATTGATTTGAGCTCTTCAAGACAGTCCACGTGTGTTTTGGTTCAGATCTGCTTCAACTGTAGTTTTGAGATATGTATCGTGTATTTACGGTTGAATGGAATAGTTGATAACTAGTTGGCAGTTTAATGATATTGGTTTGGTCTATTTGCGTAAATATGAATAGTTCAACAAGACATTTTTTTTGGAAAATGGCATCGAATGGCAACGTCGAAGACCTTTACGCGGGGCTAGCGCTTCCGCCGCCTTCAAAGAAGAAGCGCACGGCCACAGCAACAGAGGAAGATACTAAAAAGAAGCCACGCATTGGTGGCTCTTCCAGTGGCGTCACAGAGCAACAACAATCGCCACCAGCAGAAGCAACAGCAGCTAAGCCATCGCAAGAGATCGATGTCGCAAGTGCCATCGCGCGGCTCAAGACCCACATGGTAATACTACCAATGATCAAATAGCTTTGGCGCTGTCGTCTTTTGTGAACTCATCTGCTTTTGCCCATTCCCCAACAGGTCGTGGACAAGAAGTTTGCCAAAGCCGCGCCTTTGTTTGGCACGCTGGTCAAAGAAAAACTGTGTGAAGACAACCGATTGCTTTTTCTGGATGCGCTGAATGAAATGATTTCTTTGAAAGCGTCCACATGGAGTGGCAAGCGCGAATTCGCATCGCTTGTTCAACTGCTTGTGGAAAGGCAAAACGTTTTCACTGAAAGCGAACGCTTTGTTTTTGCTGACTGGCAGTTGCTTGCAGTCACGCATTGGGAGCTTTTCACCGATGATACGTTTGAATTTGCACGCGCCACGAAGCGCATCAAACAGAAACTGACAGACATCGCAGAGGCTACAGCGACTGTAGCGACGACCGAGCCAGAGAGCAGCGACCAAAAGAACCAGAGCCAGAGCCGGACCAAGGTGACGGTGCCATTGCTGATGCCGCTGCTGCGCACTGTCTTTTCCCGACATAGCGTCGCGTGGGCCAAGCCCATGTGTGAAAGCGTGCTCAGTATTTGTACACGGCATCGATTGCTGTTATTCAGTGGCTCGCAACGAGACGAAGTGGACACGTGGACCAAGACCATCCAAGCAAGACGCCACTCTTCTCAAACACCCGCAGGCGGAACAAGTGCGGCTTCTGATGCGCGGCGCAATATCGTGCTGGTCGATAGCGCACATGCCTCCCAAGCTGGCGTCAAAGTCGGGCGTTCCAATCATCCGTTGTTTAATCGAGAGGTGTGATATTTGGTATAAATTGATCCATCATATTATGACATACATTGTGTTTTCACCCGTCTAACTGCATATGTACTGATACTAGATAATAACATTCGATTCTGAAAACCGGTATACCACCGGTATTTTGGTCGCTTTTCGGGCTTGTGTGGCTCTTGACCACCGCTCAGTTATCGCGAGCAGCTCACCACCAACACCACCTATCGTCGCCAAATGTTCGCGCTTCGCTTCACGCGGTGCGCTGCTACCGGTTCCGCTGCGTCGCAGTCCCGCGCCTTTGCTGCCAAGGCCAAAGGCGAGAAGCTCACGTGGCGCCAAAAGGCCAAGATCGCCGAGCTCAAGCAAAAGAAAATCGATGCTGCTGCTACGGGCGCATCAGCGACGCCTGCCACGCCACCGCGTGCCAAGATTGTGCGCCAGAACTACTTGGTCACGCCACGCGTAGACGATGGCAAGAAATGGCGCATCCTCAGCGCCAGTGTGCTGGAGCGTCTGCCCATCATTCAACCCGATCTGGAAGACTGGGAAGTCGACTACGCCATCATGCAGCACGAAATCGGACTGCGAGAGGACCAGGTACGTTACACAGCGCATATATCTATACACACAGACAGAGACTCATCCCCTCCTCCTCCTCTTCTTAATGTAGCGACTGGAAGACGATTTCTGGTTCATGGAGGCTGGTGATCGCCACATCACACCGGAAGAAGCGCCGTTGCCGACCGACGAAATGGATCCGGAAGAAATCGTTGGCGCGGGGTTCCATTTGGCGCCACGGGAGACGCAAGACGACTTTGATGACAACCGCAAGTCGCTCAACCGTGCGTTAAAAGGCCGTGTCTTTCTCATCGTCCAGCCTTCGGAAACTTCCGAGTCAAAATTCCCATGGTTTTTCCCGACGGGAGAAAAACGGGAGAATGAAAAAATGCGGGACGCGGCGTTGCGTTTGCTGGGTGAATACTGTGGCGACGCACTGGAAGTCAACGCCGTGGGCTTTGCGCCCATGGGCCACATCAGCTACTTGCATGATGAAGCAACCAAGCAAGAAACTGGGGGCTGTGATGGCACAAAAGTGTTTTTTTACAAATCCCAATTTCGTTATGGCGATGTGGCATTGAATTCCGCCAAAGCAAATGACTTTTTGTGGGTCACGCAAAAAGAACTGAACGAGTATTTTGACGAACAAACTGCGCAATTTCTCATCAAAATGGTGCCGCCATAAAGGAGGAGTTGAGGAGGAGAAGAGCTCTTGGAGTAGGCTAGCGTATCCGATAAAACTTCGTTTAGACGTGGTTTAGAACGTAAATAAAAAGCACAAAAAACGGTTTTTTTGAGTTGGGACAAGACGCTTTTGTCCTTCCTCTTCTCTCGGCTGCCTTGCAAGCACAGTAAGAACTGTACCACAAGAAGATGGCTCATCGGTTCCTTGGTGCGCATGTGTCGGCGAGTGGCGGCTGCTTCAAGGCTGTGGAAAACGCCGCGAAGCAGCTAGGCCCCTTTGCGAAATGCTTTGCGTTTTTCATTGGCCCACGGCTCTCGTGGGGGACGAAGGGAGCTCAAAACATCCCAGACGACCACGTCACCACGTTCCACGCTTTAATGAGAGCGAATCCGTCGTTTCTTGTGGAAAAATGTGTGGTCCATGGGTCGTATTTGCTGAATTTGGCGTCTTTTGATGACAATTTGAGACGTAAAAGTGTGGATTTGATGGTCACGGAAGTCTTGAAATGTGCGCAAGTGGGCATTACGATGTATGTTTTCCACCCAGGGGCAGCGACCCAGTCACCCTTGGCCAAGACCAAGACGAAGTCAAAGAAGAGGAAGAAAAAGACCCAGGCAGAAGAGGAAGAGGAGCAAGCGGACCAAGAGGTGGCGCTTGGTCGTGAGCAGGGCATCTTGTGGGTGGGGCAGTGTCTTGCACAAGTGGTCCAGCGCACGCAGCACGTGAAGGTGAAGCTGGTCGTGGAGAACTCCTGTGGCCAAGGGAATACACTGGGTGGTACTTTCCAAGAACTGCGCAGCATTTTAGACGCCACGAGCCAGGAATTACAGGCAATCGGTCTGATGGATGAAGAAGACCGCGTGCACATTTGCCTGGATACGTGTCATTTGCATGCGAGTGGCTATGAAATGGGCTCGTTCCGTGGTTGTGACGCGATGCTGGAAGCGTTTGACAAGGCCCTGGGTCCACAGTGGCGTGAGGCGCTTGCTGTGGTCCATGTGAACGACTCGCGCGATGTAGTGGGTTCCAAACGCGACCGCCATGCGAATATTGGACGTGGAACGATCGGATTACAGGCGTTTGAATGGCTCGTGACGAATAAGAGGTTCCAAGAGCTACCAATGATTTTAGAGACCCCACGAGGGGGCGAGACTAAAAAAACAAAAGAAGGACCACCAAGGAAGAAACGACAAGTGAGAAAGAAGACGAATAAGAATGCGGAGGACGAAGAGGAGAAGGAAGATGCGAAGGAGGAGCAAGAGGAGGAGATCGCACCGCTCACAGCTCGTGAGGAAATTGAAATACTTGTCGGGTTGTGCAAAGAAGAACCACGCCACGTCCAAACAAAAAACTAACACAGGAGGTCTAAACTGCCTTTTTGAGACTAAAAAAACAAAATGTGGTTAAAAAGCTCAAGTCTAAAAGTTGAGTGTTTTTCTTTTTTTTACGACGGGTCTAAAATGCCAATTTGTTGGTTTTGGGCAAAATACGTTTGCTGTTTAGACCACGGACTTGTATCTGGGTATATGTAAATCGGATACAACGCCGTCCCATGGGAAGCTGCACTCGGCGCAACCATGGACTGCTTGTTGTAGTCAAAGTCAAAGCGCATCTCATCGCCGTACTGGTCCAAACACGGCGGCTGCGTGCAGTAGTACCAGCCCAGAACGTCGTGCTTTTGCCAGGCCGTGCCCGTCGAGGCCGTGAAGCCCACAAACGCCTGGTCGCTGGGCAGCCGCAGCGTGGCCGCCAAGTTGATGGGCATCGCCAGCAGAGGCGTATCGCTGTCGATGCCATCGTCCATGAACACCACCAGTGTGCCCACGCGGCGCCCCTCGGAGATATCCTTGAGAAATTCCGGTAATTCCGAGGTCGCTGAGAAATAAGGGATATATTCCTCCCGTAAGTCGGTATAATAGCGTATTTTCACGCTATGGGTTTTCCCATCGGCCAGATCATGGAGCGCGGTCGTGGAGAGCTTCTTCTTTTTGGTGGCATTGCGCTGGGCACTGTTAACACCGCGTACGTACAGTGCCACGTGGTCTTCCAGTGAATCCTCCATGTCGTCGGCGTTGTACCACGTATCAAACTCAATCGCCAGCGAATTGGCCACGCCCTCCACGCCCAATTCGCTTCTAAAAGTGCCGTTTTGGTAGCCCAAAGTCGCTGTTTCATTGGCATTCCCGTGGATTACAAACGCAAAGCCATCGCCGCCATGGACCACACAACTACGGTACTGCTGAAGGCCAAACTGTTCGTCTTTGACTTCATAACAACGCCGTGATTGGTCCGAGATCTGGAACGTGAACCGGGTCTCAAAGCCTTGTAGAACAGGTAGCGCATCAGCGTACCAGACAGAGGAGACCTGTCGTGGCTGTGACGCTGTGAGCCGCAGCCGCACGGCGCAGCGTGTGTCCTCCACACTGCGCACAAAGGCATCACGGTGGCCTAACGAAGCGGACTCCACAGCCACACGTGGTGAGGTCAACGGGTCCTCTGTTTGGGTGGTCTCGATGCCCATTTTCTCAAGTTTTTGGTGGAAAATCGGATCAATCGAGGCTTCGCGCAAGTCGGAGGCACCGGTGCGGTCTGAATATTCATTCTGTACAGCGAAAATAACGTAAATATGGATAGGTGAGACCAACACACAGTAGGGGTCACCATAGAAAGAGAGGCCGTCGTACACGAGTCACACGCGTGCAGCTACTGGTAGCAGCGTTGCCGTTGAACACGAGACCCGTCGTGCCGTTAAAGTCGTAGTACACAAATTCGGCTGCACACAATGTACACGAGGAACAATATTATGACCGCGGTATTATTTTCCGATAGTATGAAAGGGACGGACGGACGCACCCCATGTACGCTGGAGGCAGAGCTGCAACACAAGCAGCGAGTGGACAATGCTTCTCTTGCTTCTTAAGCTCATAGCCACGCTGAGGCGTTTGCCATTTGCCATTTTGTGTCGGCGACGCTTCACAAAAAAAAATCGAAAAAAAGGAAAGATATTTATTCATAATAACGTATATATCCATATCCAATACCGTACATTACGCACGAAATAACGTGTTTTACACGCCTCAAGCTTGTCGTCTCCACGCATAAAACCCCTTATAAAACACCGCAGCGCCTTGCACTTCAAGACACTCGCGCTCCACTTGCGCTTGATGCGCTTCGTACCACTGGAACATATCCCCACAAGCGCCTTGGTCTTCTTTGCGGTCTACGTGGCCACTGCAGCCATGGCTCGTGGCGCCACGCACGTGTGCGTAATACTTTTTACACAGGGGCGTCGCAATAAAATTCGCATAGGCTTCCCAAAACGCATCGGAAAAGCGCGTACGGCCACACGAAGCATCCAGTTGTTTGCGGTCGCTTTTGTACACTGTGAAGATCTCACTGCAGTACAATGGGTACGACTCTTCATGCCACGGTTTGCGCACTGCTGCGCCACCACAATGGGTCGCTGCTTGCTGTTCTTTTCCATGGAAAAGCAAACACAAATGGCGTTGTTGCCATTGGTTGTAGAGACCCACAAACTGGCGCATTTGGTGCTTTTGGTTGTGGTCTTTCGCGCGTTGTTCGCATTGCAGAAGAAGCGCTGGCGTCTCGTAGAAAAGCTCAAAACTCTCGCGACAAGTGGGATCTTCGTCGACAGAATCGATCTGGCAATGCGCGACGACGTGGTCGCTCACAGCGAGAAACGCATCACACAGCTGCTGCTGCTCCTGCTGAAGCGAAGGAGTGGTCATATCCTTGTGTATGAGCTCTTGAGAGCGAGCGCTGCCTGGGACAAGAAGCAGCAGCAGCGCTGCCGTTGCCATCGCCATGCTGGCAAGGCAACTCATTTATCTTTCTCATTCTTTTTCATGAAAAAACGAGAGGAGAATATTGACCAATCACAGAGCGGATGGCCTAAAATGACCTAAAATTGAATGTTGGATGTCCAAATCGCTATTAAACCCATATTAACCCCTCATTCCCCGTACATCAGACCACACCAATTAAAAAACGAACATGTTGGACCGTCCAACATGTGCTGTGACTTAAAGTTTGTATATGTCGACAGGAGGGACATGTTTCATGGGACAGGCGTTTTGGTAAACCGAACCCTCGATCCAACAAGTCGGTGTGCCCATGTTGGATATATCTCTTGTTTATGGGAGTTTTCTTTCGTTGGATGTTGGACCTTACAGCGTGAGACGATGGCCCTTTTATTAGAGTCCCACTCTCACACACTTTTGTTCAACAAACTC
>JAADWJ010000637.1:0-14272 GCA_023336165.1 Pythium monospermum | reverse complement strand
GCTAGAAGTATTACTACTCACACGCAGCTGTAGGCAACCGAGGTGGACGACGCCTCGTCCCCATCGACCGGTTCGCCACACGCGTCACTGATAGTAAACAACAACAAACACAACCCAGTACGATGTCAGTACAACCACATCCAGCAGAGGCAGAAGAAAAGACCTTCAGCCACAACGCACCACATGACGACGTCGTATTCTTCAAACTCGCTGCTCTCCTCCTCCTCCTCCTTGTCAGCTGCTTTGTGCTTGGAAGAACCCTTGGCGCTCCCCACGGCGGCTCCGCCGTCCGCGACACCGGCACACTCGCACTCGCCCACACAGACCCTCTTCAGCTGCTTGTGGACAATCAGCGTGGGTGGTGACGTCTTCTTCTTCTTAGTACCAGTAGAAGAACCAGAAGAAGAACCAGTAGAAGGCAGAGTCCACTTGGCGTCATCACACAGCAACCGCACGATGGTATCACAATCACCAAGCAGTTGCAAGTCAAAAGCACGCGGATCTTGCAAATCGGTTTTGAGTTTTTTCTTCTTCAACGGGGTCTTATTGATCACGACTTGAGGAATATCGCGAGGCACAAAGCTTGGGATCTCCGCGACGGGGGACACTTTCAGTGACGTACCCATGACCAAGATCAAATCGGCCTCTAATCGGTCTTTTGTGATACAAGTGCTCACGGAATCGCATAAAATCTCGCCAAAAAAAGTGATTTCAGGTTTTAAAACGCCACGGCAGTTGAGCGCCGAACAAGTCGGAATCACGCCGGCTTGGATTACGGGCAAGATGGACTGGGTATCCACGCGTGCGTGGCACCGCATACAGGAGGACCATGCAAACGTGCCATGGCATGGCAAGTACTTGGTGACGCCAGCGATGGTCTCTAGCCCATCGATATTTTGGGAATACACACGCAATAATTTGCCTTTATCTTGTAATAATTTGAGAAAATG
The DNA here is from genome assembly GCA_023336165.1 of Pythium monospermum. NCBI lineage: Eukaryota > Oomycota > Peronosporomycetes > Pythiales > Pythiaceae > Pythium > Pythium monospermum. The sequence goes on along the minus strand of JAADWJ010000637.1, from coordinate 13,322 downwards.
GTGGGTCGCCGATGGCTCTGGAGAAGTGCCAAAGACATTCTGGACAAGCTGGAAAAAAGGAGACGGATCTTCCCGGAAATAGTCGATATGGAACAGGCACTCTGGTTCTGGGAGAGGCACATCCAAGTGCTTGACCATCTCGTAGATGCCATCTTTGGACCGGAAATCCGGGATGCCACATGAGACGCTGATGCCAGCGCCTGCGACCACGAGGATTTTCTTGGAGGTTTTCAAGATTTTCACCAAGTCGGAAATGGAATCCAGTTGCTTCCGTGGCAACGCGCTCTTAGCCGTGACTACCGACTCTTGGAGACACTGGGCAATAACAGGAGGCAAGGGTGGATGGGTGTGAGACCTAGGGGCTTATGCAACTGTACAGTAAGTAGTTGGAAGAGACCAGCCATACCTCATGGCAGCTGGTGTTGGCCAGCACCGAGCGCACGTCGTCCGTGTCGCGGCAATTGTCATGGAACCTGTTTGTGTGTTTGTTGGGATGGATAACCGTGAGCAAAATGAGAAATCCACTATGATAGTAGCTCCTCAGAGAAAGAGCGCCAACAAAACACACCAGCGCGTGCAAATGTCGCACTGTGAGAATGCGCTTCGACTGGCTGCATTGCACACAAAGCACGCCTTTGGCTTTGTGCTTCTACTCGCTGAGGAGCGCCGCTTGCTGTTGCTGTTGTTATTGGCGCCGGTAGTAGATGGCGCGGCTTCTGATGCACGACTCCGCTTCTTATTATTGGTAGGACGGCGACTTTTGGGCCCCCAGCCACCGTCGTCCGAGGCGTCCTCTTCACTGGAAAACTCGGGGATTTGCTGGCCAGAGGTGAGCACGGCGTAGTCCACATTCGCCAGCTTTGCACGGCGCGTAGGCCGCGTCGAAGCGGTCGCCATGGCTTTTGCTTTTTGATACGCAACCGGGGCAGCGAGCTCCTCGAAAAAAAATGCGCTTTTGTGTTTTGTTGGAAATTAGTTGGCGGCACCAACTTGGCGCCAATCGGATCACTCCGCTAAGTACGAAAACCCATCAGCAACATGACGTTATCCTCCATCAATTATACCGTAAATAGTAGTTTTTTAGGATTTGATTGTCAAATTTTAGCTTTTCACCGCTGTTACTGCACACACACACAAAGAGAGGGGCTCATGGATGGCCCACGCAGGTTCACTTCAACTACAGGCTGAACTCTTGGGTGGTTCGGTCATGGGGTCGGCTGTTTGTCCGATCATAGGTCTGGTCGTAGGGTCGGTCGTTCATCTTGTAAATGTTTCGGTCTTCGTCGTCTCGGCGCTTGTACGCTGTGTGCTTGCTTGGGCTCGCGCGGTCGGCGCCGATTTGCAAGATCTCGACGTCGTCTTTGTTGTTGCCGCCCAAGTACGGCGTGTCCAGCGCATCTTGCTCTTGCTGCCTTTTCTTTTCTCGGCTGTTCATGAAGGCGCGAACAGAAATGACGATCGAGAACTGCAACATAAAGAGAAAGAGAGAGAAACGTCAGTGCTTATTGTATAGCATCGATACAAATATCAAGTGTTTAGTTAGACAAGACACATACCAGTGCAGCAAGGCCACCGCCGATGGTGATGAGCCACTTCCAGGCGGGCATTTGGTCACATGCGGGCGCGCCGGCCCAATCCGATACACAGACGCACTGCTTCTTGCCATCGACGACTTTAATAGTCGCGCGGTTCATGTTGCAGTTCGTCAAATCGTTTTCGCCGCTTCCAGACGACGCCGAGACGACTTGTGTCGGAAGCGTCGGTGCCGAGGCTTCACAAGTCGCGCCGGCATCGCCTTCAATGATCTTGACGGTCTTTTCTAGCGACGCGGCTCGACACGTATCGGCGCCCCATCCGCGGAACACAATCGAGCCTTTGGCTTTTGCGCAGATCATATAAAATCCCGAGGAGACTGTCGCCTCGGACCCATTCACCGTCGGTGTGGTGGTCTTCTTCTGTCCGTCTTTGAGTGACACGTAGGTAACTTTTGTGGACTTGGCCCACTTGACCGAGATCCACGTGCCGGCTTTGACCTGCGCGGTCGTGCCGTCTTCGCCGTACGTGATCGCATCGCCGTACTCAGGCTCGCCCAGATCGCCGCACTCAAAGCAGCAAACACGGTTGCCCGACGGCTTGAGCTTGCACTGTTCATAGACGAGAGGATCGTAGTCGTACGGACTTTCCGCGGTCTTGCCGATACACGTACTGCAACACTCGGCGACCGCGACGACACTGTCTACCTGCATACTCGCCAGCACCGCGGCCACTACAACCGCCATCATCATTCGACACCTCGATGCACTCATTGTATCTGTTGAGTTCTTATTCTGTTGGTGGTGGTTGGATGATTCGTTGGAATTGTTTTGGAAGTGTGTGTTGGAAATGTTGGAATGTCGTTGGTGTTGGAAATGCGTTTGCGTCCCGTTGTGAGAAAAAAATTGGCGTTGGGGCGGCGTTCAAGATCCTTGGTCGGTCCCTTTCGTTTGGTTTGGTTTGGTTCTTGGCCTGACTTGGCGCTGACTCTGTCACAATTGGTGGGTGGCCGGTCTGTCACAAACCCCCACAAAGTCTGGGCTGACGAAACCACAACCCGAATGCCACCAGGTTGACAGCTGCTGCGCACCTGTGAACAAAGACGGGCCATTTGTAGTTTAAAACAGCAAACTTGGAAAAATCAGAATCGGTTGGAAACACAATTCGATTATTCTGCAGGGAAAAACAATAATAAAATGCAGCGATCAACATAGTCTTCGTTGTTCTCATGTCGCAGCTGGAACTGAGTGTGACACAAACTCACACTGATAAGATATCCTTGATGGTGCCTGCGTTTGCGTTGCCAACGTACTTCATTGTATCATGGCTGGGGGCTGTTGACGGCTTCACGCTGGAAGACGGTGGCCTCACTGAGCAAGAGCATACCAGTAGTCGAATACTTGTTCCCTTTTTTCTCTTGTAGCATCTTGTTGTGGAGCACAAACTCAGTCTCCGCCTTGAGCAGCTCTTCCAACGTCGTGGTGAGTTTGCCGATCAACTGCGAACGGCCGCGGCTGTCTTGGTCCATGACTTGCAAACGTAATGAGCGCTTGTAGTCGCCGTGGCAAAGTCTCTGAAGCGGCACTTCAATTGGGTTCCAGATCGGATTATTGAGGTTGTTCTTGATGACTTCGGTCCGGTACACTGGCATCCACTCGCCATGCTCGCCATTCTCGCCGCTTCGGCGGCTGATCACAAGATACGGGTCGCTCTTGCTGAACATGCCGTTCAAGTTGGCGAGTTTTTGACCAGCGAGATGCAGGCGCACGGTTTCCAGTGATGTTTGCGCCGCTGGTTGCGCGTGGACTTTGACGGACCCTTTCTGCGCGTCACGGTCCAAACAGTCCACGAGCCGGGACTTGATGCTCTGATTTGGAGCAGCCAGGAGATCGTCGAGTGTGAACTCGATGCTGCCAATGTAGTTCTCGTAGAGTAGTGTCCTGGCTGGCGAATCCTGGAAATACACCACGACTTGGATACGCTGCTGGGTGCCTGCTTGATAGTCAATGAGGATTGGTGTGGCCCACTTTGGATTGAGGTTCTCCTTGAGCGTTTCAGTGTCTGCAAGTTTAGTGTCTACTTCCCCATGCCATCGTCTACAAGCAGGCCAAATCCTCGTGAGTGGCGGATACGGTACTTGTCATAATGGAAGAAAGAAATTGCGAGCGCAACGTGCTCTTGAGGTTAACGACTGCAAATGGATTGGATTTCGAAAAGAAGCGACCACCACGACCAAGAAGGCCTTCGGCACTGATTGATAGCTCGACGGCGACTGGGCGGTGGACGTGAGGCCGATGGGCGCGTTGTTCATGGTGACGGGCGCGTTGTTCATGGTGACGGACGCGTTCACAGCGCGGCAAAGCAGTCAGATTTTTGAATGACTTGCATTCGAATCCGCAGGAATTCGACAAAACTTGCCAACTCAGACTCAGGCCCAGCCACTCGGATCTGAGAAATCTGCGACTTGAGACATTACCCTACCCCTGAATCAGTCCCACCAAATTCAAACCCAAAATAAAGAACGATTCTTCTGCATTATTTTAGGTTCGTATGCCCCACAAGACAGGTTTTTTATCAGGTTTTTACAGTGGACACTGTACTGTCCTTCGAAAACCCAAAGCCCACCAGTTTTCTGGCCTCATCATGAGCTGTGTTGGACAGCGCTGGGTTCACCACATTTTTGGATCGACTGAGTTGGGTCTTGTTTGGTGACCGCCGAGAATCCCCTCACCACAGTCTTGAACATCCAACAAACCAACAAATCGAGCATCCAAGAGAACGCCAACAACAACAGCCAACAAACAGCCAACGACCAACAAACCAACTCGCCAACAAACCAACAAACCAAGTCACCCCCCTTCGCGCGCGCAAAGGCAAGCTCCAACAAGTATGACGGCGCGCCCGCCACTGCCCGCCGGCATGAGTCGGCGCACGGCGCTGACCAACTACTTTGACTATGAGGACGAGCGACTCATGCAGGAGTTTGACCACCTCGAGTCGTTCCCCGTCCCTGCTGTCGGCACCAACGCCAACAAGAAGACCAAGGCAGCTCCTCGCCCACAAGGCGTCTTTGAACTCTTGCAGGCCAAATTCGGCTTCCAACGCGCCAGTGTCGCCAACCAAAAGGAGAATTTCGCCTGTTGGATCGCCAACTACCAGCTGCGCGTGGAGACGCAAGGCGGCGGCGACCCGTACAGCGCATTATGGCGCGTCCATAAGAAGTTTTTCAAGAACTACCGCAAGTGGTGCAAGTTTCTCCACACGGCGCCCCACGCCGCACCAGAAGGCGCGCCCAGCCAGTTGTTGGAAAAGCAACTCGCGCTTTTTCTTTGTGTGTGGGGCGAAGCCGGCAACGTGCGGTTCATGCCAGAGTGTATTTGCTTTTTGTACCACACGATGGCCGAGAAGCTCACTGACATTGAGACCCTGGAGGATGTGCCCGAAGGCGACTACTTGAAGCATGTCGTGCGTCCGGTGTACAACGTCATTTCCAAGATGCGCACGGCCGCGACAAGCGACGCCAACAAGATCATTGACCACCAAGATATCACCAACTATGACGACTTGAACGAGTTTTTTTGGACACCAACGTGTCTCAATTACGATGAAAAAAACGTCGCCGAGGCGCTTCAAGTGCAAGACCCCAAGACTTTCAAAGAAAAGCGCAGTGTGTTCAACCCGGTGTTGGCGTTTTTCCGCGTCTGGTTCTTTCTGGTCGCCGTGTTCCATGCGCTGGTCGTGGTCGCGTACGTAGCGTACTACACGCGCGACGACGGCGCACAAGGACTGGCGTTTTACGGCCACTGGTTTGATTCGTCGCAAAGTGACTTGCGCAACCACGCCGTGCTTTCCGTGTTCGTCACGATCTCGGGTCTCTTGGCGTTCAAAGTGATCCTGCAGATGTGGCTCTACGGCATGCGGCTCTTTAAAGACATCTGGCTTTTCCTCGGTGTGTTTTGCCGCCTCGTGTGGCACTCGTGGTTCTTGGGGCTTTTTCTTTTGATCAACGTGTCGCCCAGTGAGCCCTTTTTCATGAATATGAGCATGGGCAAAGGCTCTGGGGGCTCCGCGGCGACGTACTTGTCCATGGGCTACTACGTGGCGCTTTTGTACAGCCTGCCAGTCACGATCGCGGCCTGTGTGCGCATGTGCTGTGCACAGGGCATCTGGAGCATCCGTCTCTTGAACAGCCTCGACGGCACGCGTCGCCAGTACATTGGCCGCACCATGTCGCAACCATGGAAATGGTTTGCTTTGTACGGCGCATCGTGGACGACGATCTTCTTTCTCAAATTTCTCTTTGCGCTGGAATTGATGATTCGTCCGCTCATTGGGCCCACGATCCAAGTGTACGCGACCGCGCGGTCCACGAAAGAAGGGCTTGTCGAGTCCAAGCACAACTTGCTGTTCATCACGGCGCTGTGGGCGCCGATCTTTGTGGTGTACTTGTACGATACCCAGATTTGGTTCATTTTGTACCAGTCGATCATTGGTCTCATTGGCGGCTTGAAGCAAAAAATGGGCCATTACACCGACATGGAGACCATGAAGACTGCGATGTACTCTGCGCCGGACCAGTTTGATAAAAGCGTCGCGTCCTTGCGTGCGATGGCGCAGCGCGTGTCTGCGCCGGAGGGAAGCGGGGCCAACCACCACGTGAGCAGCCCGGAAGAGGCCAGACAAGAGAGTCTTCGCTTGCGGTTTGCGATCATTTGGAACGAAATCATCAGCAGTTTCCGGTTGAACGATTTACTGGATGACCGCGAGACGCTGATCTTGCAGTACCGGATCTTGGACCAAGGCCGCCGAGTGGAGAATCCGATTTTCTTATTCGCTGGTATGCTCACCAAGGCTGTCCAAATCGCTGTCAAGACGACTCAAAATTCATGGTCCACTGAAGAGCTCACGACGCGGCTGACCAAGGCAGGCGTGCTGGATTGTGTCAAAGACTCGATCCGGTTGACCTCACAGGTGTTCCATTTGTTATTGGGCGCGGCCGACAGCGATGGCCCCTTGCGCGTGCTTGACCACTTGGCTCAATCCAACGATATCGTGGCCGTGGTGGATTTCGAGCACTTGCCAGCGCTTGTGGACCACGTGGTGGAGTTGCTTTCCGCGATTTTGGATTTGCCGGATGATTTGAGCGCAGTGGAAGGAGATGATCCTGAATTTCAAGAGCTTCGGGTCGCGTTCCAAGACCAAACGCGGCTCGTGATTGATAAAGTGACCACGGTTTTCCATACCATGGAGCTGGTCGTGAAGAATGACCGCGCGCTCATTGACCAGCTCAAGGCCTGCAAGTTCATCAAGCTCACGACATCGCTGTCGTTTCAAAAGCAACAGCTTTTGTCGCTGTACAAAGCCGATGCGACTTCCACGGGTGGCTCTGGGGTCATGGCAGGCACGCCTGGCACGCCTGGCGCCGCAGGAGCAGGCACGACGACGTTTTCACGCGAAGATTTCATTTCCAGCTGCACGCGGTTGTTTTTCTTCTTGCGGTTGGACGTCGCCGGGTCGTACCCACGGTGCCAAGATGCTCGTCGTCGGTTGACTTTCTTTTTGCATACACTCAACATGGAGATGCCAAAAGTCGCTTCAGTGGAAAGCATGCCGTCGTTTTCGGTGATGACACCGTATTACAGTGAAACGGTGTTGTTCACACTGGACGAATTGAAAAACCCGGTCCATTCCAACCCACTTTTTGAACATATCGATGGCCGCAACAAAGAAAAAGGACGGGATGATTTGACCATCATGGGCTATTTGATCACTTTCCACGCGGAAGAATGGTGTAATTTCATTGAACGCATGGGCGTCGCGACGCTGGAAGAAGCCATTGAACTGTTCCCCATGCAAGTGCGTCTCTGGGCGTCTTTGAGAGGCCAAACACTGGCGCGTACGGTGTACGGCATGATGATGTACGAAGACGCGCTGCGATTGTTGCGCTGGCTCGAGTTGTGGAACACGAGCGACATGGAAGAAGCCGCAAAAGTGAATGAAATGAACCGCATCTCTGCACTCAAGTTTTCGTACATTACCGGTTGCCAGATTTACTCGCAACAGCAAGAAAATGGCGACCACAGAGCGGATGATATTGATTACTTGATGAAACGGTTCCCAAGTTGGCGCGTGAGCTTTGTGGATGCCGTGAAAGACCAAGCCACGGGCAAGGTCACCAAGTACGATTGTGTGCTTGTCAAGTCGGAACAAGACGAAATCGTCGAAGTGTACCGGTACGAACTGCCTGGCAACCCAATTTTGGGTGAGGGCAAGCCAGAAAACCAAAATGTCGCGTTGCCATTCACGCGTGGCGAGTATTTGCAAACGATCGATATGAACCAAGAGCATTACTTTGAAGAAACGTTGAAAATGCCCAATTTCTTGGCCACTGCAGCGTCGTCGGGTGAAGATGTGACTATCATCGGCATGAAAGAACACGTCTTCACGGGCCGTGCGTCGTCGCTTGCGCGGTTCATGACGCTTCAAGAGCTGGTCTTTGTCACGTTGACGCAGCGTGTGCTTGCACAGCCTTTGCGGTCGCGGATGCATTACGGGCATCCAGATGTGTTTGAAAAATCCTTTGTCATGACAAATGGCGGTGTCTCCAAAGCCAGTAAAGGCATCAACTTGTCGGAAGATGTGTTTAGCGGGTACAACGTGACTCTCCGTGGTGGGCTTGTCACCCATGTCGAGTTTATGCAGTGTGGCAAAGGACGTGACGTGACGTTGAACCAAATCAATGCCTTTGAAGCGAAATTGTCCAATGGGTGTGCCGAGTCGTGCTTGTCACGCGACGGCCACCGCATGGCGAATAGTTTGGATTTTTTCCGACTGAATTCCATGTATTATGGCCATTTTGGCTTTTACATTTGTAATGCCATGACCGTTTTGTGTGTGTACATTTACGCGTACGCGAAATTGTATGTCGCCACGCATAACGATGTGATTGAAAAAGCCGCGACAAGCACAAAAGAATTGGATTCGCTTGCCCAAGTGATGAGTACCCAGTACGTGCTTCAGTTTGGCTTACTCACGACGTTGCCATTGTTGTCGACGTTGATTGTGGAATTTGGATGGAAACAAGCGTGTTTCCAAGTGTTAGAATTGATTTCGGCACTGGGAATTGTGTTTTACGTGTTTTTGACCGGCACAAAGGCACATTATTACGATGTCGCGCTTTTACGTGGTGGATCCAAATACCGAGCCACGGGCCGTGGGTTTGCGATCACGAGAGACACGATGGTGAATTTTATGAAAGATTACGGTGTTTCCCATTTCCGCAAGGCCGTGGAATTGATCGGGATTATGATTTTGTATGGCATTTACGGTGATTTTGCCATTGGCGTGGGCACAAAAGCGGAATTTTGTGCGACTGCGGCATTTGATTGTGATGAATCGCCGTCGTTGATCCCTGATAATATCACCACTTTAGAAGCCTATGGGTCGACGCCACAGAGCTATGGCGTGGCGTCCTTTGCGGTGCTTTTCCTGGGCGCGTGTTGGCTCATGGCGCCTTTTTTGTTCAATACCGACGGGTTGGTGCTGGAAAAGACCAAAATTGATGTCACCAATTGGCTCGCGTGGATGATGCGCGAGAAAAGCGATGATGAAATCGTGGACGCTCTTGCTACGAGCCGTGTGACTGGTGGCACGCCACTGGATGGCTGGAACGAATGGTACAAAGCCGATGCGAATTTGATGACCAAAGTCGGGCCCATGGCGCGTGTGGCGTACTGTTTCCGCGAATTACGCCATGGCATGGCCATGTATTTTGTGTTTGCCACACATTTCAGCCATGGCCAATGGCCATTGCTTGTGTTTGGTGTGCTGGCTACGTGGGCTGCTTTGTATGTTGGTGGCTTTGTCGCGAAGCAGTCCGTGGGGCACAACCAAAAGCAATTCGCCTTGGCACTGCGTGGTGGCCTTTACATGGTGCTTGTGCTTGGCGCAATCACGTTTACACCATTGGTCATTGGCAAGATGCTTGGCTGGTCGGCCTTGAAAGGATTGACTTTGTCCATTACGATTTTTCTTGGACTCAACACAATTTGCCAATTTGCGTTGGCGTGTCATGGTGTCTATGGGTTGCCACTAGCGATGTGGAAACCGTTTTTAGCACTGGGCTTTTTGTACGATATGCTCGTGGGTGTGTTCTTGGTGGTGCCACTTGTGGTGCTGTCGATCATGCCGTTCATGCGCATCTTGCAGACCCGCATGATGTTCAACGGTGGCTTTGCGAGGGCGCTTGCCACGGGCTCGGAAGTCGCAGCCTCGATTTGTATTTTGATTGGGTTACTGGCTGGGTACATTGTGGGCTTTATGAGCTGTTACGTGTTGACGCTAGGGTACGTGAATGACCCAGCAAACAACTTCATGAACCGGTCGCTGGTGTACTTTTTGGATAAAGTCTTGACAAGTGGCGCGATTGACTTGACCCAATGGATCGAAGCAGGCAAACTCAAAGCTGTTTGTTCCATGGTCGCGGTGGTCAGTACAGGAGGTAGTTTCCTCATGGGCAAGTTCTTTGGGCGCCGTGAATGTATGGGTCTTGGCGCCGCGTTCATCGCCATGGGGCTTTGCTTGAACTACGTGAACGACGGCGTGACCATCGTGATCGCCTCTTGCTGTATCGCGATGGGTATCGTGTTTGTGCTGGCCAACTATGCGTTGTACAGTTATGAGATTTGTACCAAAGGATGGCGAGGCAAAGGGCTCACGATGTTTATCTTGGGAAGCACGCTGGGCTACCTGATCAACAGCGTGATCGTCAAGACACTGAACGCCACGACGCTTTCCGCGCAAGAAACCAACAAACCGGTCAACAACTGGCGGTCGCTGCCCATGTTTGCCGTGTTCCCCGTGTTGCTGGTGTTTGCAGTCGCACTGCGGTTTGTACCAGAAAGCCCCGTGTGGTATATGAGCCACGGAGACGCCACGAATGCGCGTGCCACGTACGTACGGTTGCGTCGCCGTCAGGATGTTTCGTACGATATGAAGACCCTGGAAAACCAAATGCGCGAGCCAAAAGGAAGACGCAACTTGGTCTTCCGTGTTTCCTTTGTATTGGCGCTTCAAGTGCTACTGGGTATTCTCATGGCCGGTGGACTCATGCAGCGCGCCAACGTCAAGAAGAAGAGCAGCGACACCAGTGGCATCCGGTACTCATCGTGGATCGTGCTGCAAGCCGTGAGTACTTTGATTGGGCTGGTGTTCAGCGTGTTTTTGATCGACAATGTGCGCCGCAAGACGATCTTGAAAGATTTTTTGCCCTTCTTGGCACTGCTTTGTATCATTTGCGGGTGCATTGACGCGTCCACCAAGGCCTCGTCGAAGGGCGAAGAAAATGGCGTGGTCAGTGGGTTTTTGTATGTGGTCTTTGCGGCCATTGGGCTCAGTTTCCAAAGCGTCGCGATGCTTTGCTCTTTGGAAATGTTTGGTGCAGCAAATCGTGCCATGTTTTTCTCCCTGGCACTTGCTGTGTTTTACAGTGTGCAAGGACTGGTGTTTTATTTCACACCGTCTTTTGCCGCGTGCCATTTCCTCTTTGGTGGAAGTTGTGTGGCGTTGACACTGGTGATCTTTGGTGTGTGTGCGAGTACAAAAGAAAAGGCCATCCAACTCAAGAGCGAGAAGAAGAGACAGATGGAAGAAGACGCGGCCAGGGAGGCCGAGCCACGCGCGCTGAATGTCGCGGATGCGCTGCAGCGACAGGCCTCGCGCCATTTGAGCCGCATCGCGCAAATCCGAGCGGCGGTCGGTGGTGCTACCACTAATAGTGGAGGTTCAGGTGGTGGCAATGTTGGTGGAAGTGGTGGTGGAACTGTTGGTGTTGGTGGCCAACCAACAGTTGGGTACTCGCCACTTTTGAACAACACCAACTTGACCAACAATTCCAACAACAACACCAACTTGACCAACAATTCCAACAACAACTTCAACACCAACAACAACAACACCAGCTCGAGGCTCCACAACATGTCGAGCATCGCGCGCACCGACTCGCACTTGTCGGCGCCGCTGCGACTTTCGCTGCTGCAACACCGGCTCACGAGCAACGTGTCCGATGTGTCCGGCACGGACAGCTACCACTCGATGGATTTGGAGGAAGAGTTTGATTTGCTTTTCAACCAAGCGGCAGTGAGCAACGCGACCGACTTGCCACGGTCCGTGTCGTTCCTGGAGTCGCGCCAGTTCCCGGATGCCGAAGTGCGTGCGGAAACGCGTGGCGCTGGCTTGCGTTTGTGAGGAAAAGACGGGCGAAACGAGTAGAACAAAATTTACATACTGAAGAAGCCACTTTGTATATGAGAGGACGTCACTTGCGATTGTCAGAGTGAGGTGGCTATGCATAAAATAGTACAACAAGCGATAAACATTTTTTGTTTGTTCTGGTATTGAGTATTCCTCTGTCCCACTGGAGAATCGAAACTTCATACAAATTGGTCCACTGGGCTCAATTTTGGCGCGATTGCGGTCGCGATTTGACCTGAAGTTAGCTTTTATCCTGCTTAACATGTTCGTAAATTTTTCGGGCCAACATCGCGATCGCCTCATGCCCAAAAATCCATTTCTGATGGTCAAATTTTCGGTCCATTCTCTATGTCTTCCAACCTCAGTGAGTCCTAGTATGGCACATTTAGGGACAAAATGCACTGTTTTGGAATGGGAATAGCCGTCTCTGTCTGGATATCCCGTCTATTCTTCTAAATCTGTCATATTCTTGCGAGCAATGACAGCTAAAGTGAGTGAGGTTTGTCAAGACATTAATATAGAGTTGTGTGGCGGTTGCATAAAACGTCCCGAAATGGAGAGACATGATTGGCCAATCTGCTGGTGAAAAAACAAACTGTTGATTTTTCATAGGGACAGAGGAAGTACAGTGAACATCGTATTTAGTGTGAGCAGGTAAATTAGTGTCACATCATAATTAGTGCAGCGACACTAATTTCCGTTTTCTGAAAATTTGCCAAGACAATTTATAAATAGTGTCGTCCACTAATACAGTAATAGACCGTATTCTGGAATTTCAAATTAGTGTCTGCCTATAATTAATGTCCTGACACTATTTTACATTTTGGAGGCGCTGAAGTCCGAATTGGAAATTAGTGTCCCGACACTAATTACTAAGTTCACTGTAGCTAAACATGGAAAGACCACATCTTGACCAATTCCCAGTGAGTTTCCAAATGAACAACAAAAACCTCCACGCGACGTGCGCACATAATAGCTCAGTTGTCATACAAACAAAATCAAAGAGTACTACGTAGTATTACTGTAAGGGTCGCCAAGCAAAAATGACAGAACAACCGACTCTCTCTCAACGAGGTTGTCGCCAAGAAATGAGAGTGGTGTAAACGCACAGACGAATCAGAGTAATCGCACAGGTGAGAAGGAAATCGCACAGCAATTCAGGGAAGCGCACAGGAAACATCTGCAAAAAAGGGTGAACTCACAAGTGACCACCCCACAAAGCGGCCCAAGGACACAGGAATTCGCCACAACTAGAGTGTTCCACACCAATATTCGTTTATGTCCGAAAATAATGTCGTTCACATCATTTACAATAGGCTGTGGCAGCGGGAGTTCGTCTGAAAATTGCTCACCTCTGGAGCGATCAACACGAGCGATGACGGTTGGGTCCCGGTTGGAACCTTCTCGTCTCAAGGCGAGTATGATGCGTGTCGAAATCAAGTTTTCTGCTGCGTGCGAGTGCGCCAAACAGACCCTACCCAGCGATGTGTACTATGCACCGAGCCGAGCCATTTATGCTTGAACAAAGACTTGGTTGC
>JAADWJ010000636.1:0-14289 GCA_023336165.1 Pythium monospermum | reverse complement strand
TCTGTACTGACGATGAGATGCTTGTGGTATTACAATAGGATATGACGAATGAACGGAATATCTTCAACGACCAGCTTCGCGCTTTGCAAGGTCAGTGTGAGAGAGAGATGGAAGGCTCCATATCAAATGGTCTTTTTAAAATGGGTGGCTCACCCCACGTCTCTGTCTGTCTGTTTCTAAATGACCAAAAGACCAACTGGAAAAGGAACGCAAAGACCGCTCTCGATGGGCCACGGCGCGGCTCAAACTGCTCGCCGAGTTTTGCGATGAAGAAAACAAACTCAGCTCGGCGTTGCAGCATCAAAGGGTCGGTTCGCACCGGTCCCACTTCCACCCACAGCCACTTTTTGATTTGCTGCATGGTGGAGGCGATGGCGAAGAAGAAGGCAGAGATGGAGGAGGAATAGGGGAGGAAGACTTGGACGACCTCTTGGGGGAGAAAGCGGACGACTTGGAGGACCAGGAGGACCAGGAGGATAACAACAGCAGCAGCGACGATGTGAGCACTGCTGTGATGGCTGCTGGAGATAAGATGGACGCCGTGGAACAGCGGCTCCATGGAGGCCCACAGGGGCTCTTGGCATTGGCAGAAAGTGCACGACGACGGCTTCGAAGACGAAGAACAAGAGACACCAGTGCAAAGGCAGCCAACCCGTCCATTGTATTTGGCTGATGCAGTAGTAGTGCATCGCTCCAATACCACTGAAATAATACCAAGTATACTTTTTAGAGAACATTTGCGTTTATTATTCTAAAAAACGGATTTCACTGAACAGTCTAACAGTACCACAAAATACAGAAAAATATAAAAAAATAAAATTAAACTGGCATTTCGTCCACATTTGTGAGTGGTGCGTACGGCGGGTTGCCGCCATTTGCGCCACCACGCGCAGAATGGAGCCGGTACCGCACCAGGTTCTTGAGCTCGACGACTTTATGGTCTTGCACAAACGATGATTGGTCATTCTTCTGCATCAATCTCTTGGTCGCGTCAATCTCTGGCGGCTCGTACCGCTTCAAAAGCAGCGAGGAGACCACGACCGAGACCGATGAAAAGGCCATCGCGAGCCCTGCACACGCTGGTGGCATCATCGAGTGGAGGAATGGGAAAAACGCACCCGCCGCCAGTGGGATGCCAATGAAATTGTACGCGATCGAAAAGAAAAAATTCAGTTTGATGCGGCTAAACACCACACGCGCCAAATCCAAGGCGACCACGACATCGCGTAAATTGGATTTCACCAAGATCATATCGGCTTCGGCCTTGGCGATTTGGGTGCCCGCGCCGATGGCCATGCCAACGTCGGCTTGTGCAAGCGCAGGCGCATCGTTGATACCATCGCCGACCATACAAACGACACGGTGTTTTTTGGTGATGGGCGAAATGCGGTTTTGAAGCGCCTTGATCTGAGAGGCCTTTTCCCCAGGCAACGCAATAGCCTTGACGTGGTCAATGCCCATTTGCCGTGCGATTGCGCTGGCAGTGCGGATATTATCGCCCGTGATGAGCCACACATCCAGCCCCATGTTTTTCAAGTACTGGACGACCGACTTGGCCTCTGGACGAGGCGTATCGGCCAGCGCAATGATGCCGACCAGTTTTTCTTCCACACAGACACACACGACGGTCTTGCCTTCCATTTCTAAATCGTGGATTTGGTCGTTCATCTTGGCACTGATGTCAATTTGCTTTTCCTCTAAATATTCGGTATTCCCCACCAGCACACGGACATCTTTATTGCCAATCTCGTGGTCTTTGCCCTTGCGTGGGGGGACAAGCCCTTCAATGCCTCTTCCTGGGATCACATGGACTTGGGTCGGTTCTTGAAGCTGCAGTTTTTCTTGCTCCGTCGCCGTGACCACGATGGCCTTGCCCAGCACATGTTCACTCACACATTCCAGCGACGCGCCCAAGAAAAGCAAATCGCGGGGTGTGAAAGCTCTATCCGAGACCACGACATCGGTCACGGACGGGTGGCCCACTGTGAGCGTGCCGGTCTTGTCAAATACAATCGTATCCACGGCTCGCGCAATCTCTAATGCTCCGCCGCCTTTGATCAGGATGCCCTTTTTGGCACCAACGCCACAGCCAACCATCACGGCGGTCGGTGTCGCGAGCCCCAGTGCACATGGACACGCGATCACCACCACGGAAATCGCAAATAAAACTGAAATAAACAAATCATCGGCATGCGCATCGTCATTCTGAAGTCCCAAGTCCATTTTGTACGAATCCGGGATCGAATTGGTCGCTAGCAGTGTGTACCAGCAGACAAAAGTCGCCAGCGACACGCTCAACACAAACGGAGCAAAGACCGAGGCCAATTTATCGGCGTACGCTTGGATCGGCGCCTTATTGAGCTGCGCTTCTTCAATGAGTCCACAGATTTGCGAGAGCGTCGAGCTTTCCCCCCCAAAGCAGCTGGATTCAATGACCAGTACGCCTTGCTGGTTGATGGTCGAGCCAAAGACGTAGTCCCCGGGTCCTTTCATCACAGGCATGCTCTCTCCTGTGAGCATCGACTCGTCACAGGAACTGGTGCCTGATTTGATGACACCATCGGTCGGGATATTCCCACCAGGCAAGACACGCAGCAAATCACCACGTTGGACTAATTCAATGGCGATTTCTTGATCGGCTTGCCCAGGCACATGAAGCAAAGCTGTTTTTGGTTGCATCTTGGCAAGCTCGGCAAGCGCATCGGCCGTTTTGCCCTTGGCCACCGACTCCATGTACTTGCCCAGTGTGACGAACGTGAGTAGCATGGTCGACGATTCAAAAAAATGGTGGCCATGGAAATCTTTGCTCAGCAACGCGCCAATGAACGAGTACAAACTGTACGTGTACGACGCTGTGGTGCCGGTGATGATCAAAAAGTCCATGCCCATCATACCATGCTGGATCCCCTTCCAGGCGGCGATGTAATACCGCTTGCCGACGCCAAACTGGACAGGCGTCGCCAGTAGAAACATGAGCAAAAGCTTCAAGTGGATGCCATTGTAGATCGGTGTCATCAAGATATGGTGGCAAAATGGGATGTACCCTAGCACCATATGGATCATGGACGCGGGGAGCGAAAACATGAGCGCGGTCATGAGCAGCGCCTTCCACGTATGGACTTCGCTTTTGCTGAGCGCTTCCTGGTCCGTGTTGCCAACCACAATATCGGCTTTGTAGCCCAATGATTCAATACACTGGATCACATCACGTGGGCCTGTGGAAGAAAGTTGTTGCAAATGGACGTGGGCTTTATGGACGGACAAGTTGACTTGCACTTTGACGACACCTGGTAGCTTGCCCACGGCGTGTTCCACTTTGCCCACACAGGCTGCACAACTCATACCGGTGATGGTAAACTTGAGTTCAATGGAATCATCCGAGCCAGACTCGACAAGATGTGAAAACGTGGCCTTGTATCCGGCATCTTCAATCCATTTCTGAAGACACAGAGGCGCGTCAGCCTTTGTAGAACAGGCTAGCTCGTCATAGTCAAAAACGATCTCGGCTTTTTGAGAAATGAGACCAACACGGCAGTCCACAATGCCTGTTTGTTTGCGTAAATGGTCTTCAATCGACTTGACACAGGCCGCGCAAGACATGCCTTCCACTTTGAAAAACGCGCGTGGATGTGGGGAAGCCGTCGTCTCGACGTGGAGCTCTACTTCGGACGTATTAGCTGCTTGTTTTTTCTTATCCGCGTGGATCATTTTCATGGCCTTTTCAGCGTCATACGCCACAGCTTCAAAGCCCACGATCTCGACCATATCGACCAGCTCTTCCAGCGTCGTACTGCCGAAATGGGTCAACGTGACGGTGGCCTTGCGCTTGTCAAACGTGACGACCGCGTCGGACACGCCGTCCACACTTTTGAGCGCGTTTTGCACCGTGTGGCCGCAGTTCTTCTGGCACATCATGCCGCTGACAAGAAGCTCAATGATCAGTGGATCACGGCTGCCATCGTCGGCTTCACCTTGCTTGACCATCGCGCCAAAGCCGATACATTCGACGACGTCCACGAGATCATTTGCTGTGATGCCGGCCTCGGCACTGCATACAATGCGCGCGCTGTGGGTCGCAAAGGACACCGTGGCTTCCAACACGCCGTCGATTCCACGCAGCGCATTTTGGACCGTGGTGCCGCAGTTCTTCATGCACATCATGCCTTCGATCGACAGCTCGTAGACCACGCCACCACCGACATCCATGCTGCTGCTGCTGCTCGTGGTGGAAGACGGCGGCACGCTGTCATAACGCTGCGGGCCCATCGTCAGAGGTAGAGGAGAATATGCAAATGGATTCTTCCCCATCTTGGAGCAAAACTCTGGGCGGAAGGATGGAAGCAAAAAGGATGCAAGAGGCGTGGATGGCGAGGTTGCAAAATAAGGGGTGCAAGAGCCAGGGATCGGTTGCTGTTTTGACAGGTTGCAGGGGGTAGGGTTTGCTATTATTGACACTGATCGTGTGAGGAAAGAAACCACCAGTTTTTGGTGCCGTGGGGGAATCAGGATGCATACAGTGTGATGGTGGATGGAGGTGTCCTCGTGCACCGAAGCCGTCATTTCTCCATCATGGTTTCGGTCTTTGTATACTGGGACCGATACGATACCAGAACAAACTGCTCCAAGCATAAAGCTCTCCAGCGAGAGAAAGTGAGTGTCAAATTGTGACTGGTATTTCGATGGAGGACGTGGATTTGGTGGATGGTTCTGGGCTGTGATTGGTCCCAGGCATGCGGTTCGCCCACATGTTTCTTGGGGAACAAGTGGCAGTGACTGAGTTGCAAGTTGAAGGTGCGTAACCCAATTGTTGGAGGATGTGTATCCCTGGATATTCGATGAGAGAATGGATATCATGGTGGAGATGTTGCCAGTGCATGTGTGGGTTGTACTGTAATATCAACCTGTCCATGCATGCACCAGTTGAGCTGGTGCAAAATCTACAGGTACAGGTACATTACAGCGTTTCATGGAACACAGCACATCCAGTATCATTTTCTCCTCGTTGTATTGGTATGGGTTACGTCGGGTTACGGTGTGCCCTGGTCGTCGCGCGAAAGATCCATCGACAGCTCGGACCAGATCTCATCGGCCTGCAAGAGAGTGCCTGCGCTCATCTTGCGCTTTGGACGTGCCGACGAAGGAGGAGGAGGTGGCGGCGCAGGTTGTTTTTGGAGATGGCGGTCCGTCTCCTTGGTTTTGCTTTTCTTATTCTTCTTTGTGCGCTTTGATGGCGCATCGCTTCCTGTCGCCGAAGTCGCCGCCGGTTGCACTTGTTGTTTGCCTTGCGCTGCTTGCGCGCGGCCACCACTATCCGCTCGGTTTCGTTTCTTTGGCGGGGCTGCCTTCACACTGACAACTGGCTTGCAATTGTTGGTGGCCACGACCAGATCGCTGACTTCAACAGGGCTTTGGATGAGCTCCTCGATAGTACTTGGGTTCCCACACGTCGCAACGTGGTCTTTCATGGCTTCTGCATCCAGCAATTTCATCTCGTCACAGGTGACACATAGCGCCAGCGAGCGTACGCCTTTGACACACTCTTTGCGATGTAACTTGGCCATCGCGATGGTCTCAAATGGCTCAAAACACAGCGTACACTTTGGCGTTGGCTCCACGTGGACATCCAACACCAGCATCACGGACTCGATCGAAAACGTGCCCTGTGTGATCACATACAGCCGTGCGAGCAGCTCATCGTAGATCTCGATCAGTACAAGTGCATCACTGGCAGCGTAATGCAGCTGGCTGTTCGACAAAGGCCGGCGATTCCAGTTGGAGGTCTGCATGGTCTTGGTGAGCCGCTTGTTGAGATAGAAAAACGCAAGTTTCTGGAGGCTGATCGCGTGGTGGGCGCCAGCGAGGCAGATCGACATATCGTTCACCTCCACAACCCCCTTGGCCACGGAGAAACAAGATGCAGCCGGGTACGACGCGACCAGATCCTGATCGAAAGAAAACGAAGTAGATGAGTACCCTCTGCACGTATAACATTTCTTCTAAACAAAACTCACTTTCAAATCGCCCAGCAGTCCTTGTCCTAGTTTGATGACTTGTTTGGAGAGGAACAGCTTGGCGAGTGTACTGTTGTAGATTTTGGGTTGAAGCTTCAAGAGATCAAGGACAAACACTTCAGATTTGCCCTTGGCGCAGCGCACAGCGAGTTGCAGCAGGCTACACGGGTTGGATTTTTGCTTGGCATGGAAAACTGGACGCGTTTCCTGTGATTTATATTGAGCCGTTGGCCAATTTGAATCAGTTTACATGTGATAAATACTTGCGCGTTTGGCGCGTCACCATCAGCAGAATAAGAAGCAACCTACCGAGTCAATGCCGACGATTGTCGCGGCGCGGAGCCGCTCGTCGCAGTACGTCCAGTCTTTTGGCGTTGCCACGAAATGGATCACGCGATCTGGATGAGAAATAGCGTACAACGGCGCGCTTTGCATTTTGGTAGAGAGAACGGCGTTCTTGGCATTCTTCATGGTGGCTTCCCTGTCTTCTCACTCTCCATGCCACCAAAGGGCATGCAGCAAAAAAGAGAATTGCCGCCATTGGCAACACAACACCCGCGCAACCAACCCATGCCGCTTCGAACATCACTCACAAAAAATTCACAAATTTCAATCTGAATAGTGCGCTGTCTCTCTATCATGGAGTGGACCACACATTCCGAATTTTAATTTCAGGTGGACCACGCTAATCGCAACTTGAAGTTGCTGACGCTCCGGTGGTGGCATTTTGGTCCAACCAGATTCGCGCGCGCGTCTCTGCACGGATGATGTTGCAGTTGGTGGAACTGACGTCGATGATGGTGATGCGTCGTTCGATTATTCGAACTCGGGGAATCCGAATCCGAAACGGCCGGCTTTTGTCCTTCATCAAAGCAGAAGTCATCGATGTTGCCGCTCCGCCTGACGCCAAAGAAACGCACTGCCGCTGCCAGACAACGACCACACCAACACCAATCACAGCAGCACCAAGAGAAACGAGTCGCAGCGTCATATTTGAACCAGCGCCTCCTATACAACACCACCACCTTCCGCCAACCCCCACCACCATGGCCGACAACAAGGTACCTATGTTATCTTCTTACGCCTGTACCAGTGTACCAGCATGACTGACCCTCTTTCCAATCCATAACAGAAGCAAACCATTGTCCACATCAACGCCAGCATCACGCATGACTCGGTCACCGCGCGGGTCGCGACCGCGATGATCGACCACGTGACCCACCACTACCACCGCCACGTGCAAAACGGCACATCCAAGCCTCAGAGCCCAGAAGATGTGCTCAATATCGAAGAACTGGACGTCTGGGGCGACAAATTACCCAAATTTGACCGCGAGACCATGCAAAGAGTGTGGCGCGCGCGCAACAACAGCCAAGATGAAGCCGATATCGCGGCGTTTCGTCCCATCCAAGAGCTCGCACAGCAATTGCTGCGTGCCGATTTCCTCATGATCACCGTGCCCGTGTGGAACTTCAGTGTGCCGTACGTGGTCAAGCAATACATTGACTGCATCGTGCAGCCTGGCTTGACCTTTAAGAACGCCGACGCCAGTGGACCCAGTGGGCCTTACTTCAAGGGACGCCCTTTGATCATCATTTCGTCTTCTGGCGGAAAGGCGCCGCCGCCAAATGAAGACTTTGTCGTGCCATTTTTGACCAAGATCTTTGCCATGTGTGGCTTTGATGAAGCCCACCATGTCGCGATCGAAGGGCTCGCCAACCATGACAAGCAAACGTGTTTCGAAAATGCCATGCGGGAAGCCAATGCCATCGCCGACCAAATCGTGCAAAGCCATAAACTGCGTTTAGAAGCCAATGAAGATGATGCCACCATCTGACATCAACTGCCCTCGTGGCTTTAAAAAAAATATGCTTTTTAAGTTAAAAAAGCTGCGATTTTTTAGGGCAAAAAACAAGAGATTTTTGGGCGTTTCTTAACGTAAAATTGAAAAAAAATAAAACGGTTTATTACTGCTTCTTGGTGTTCTTGCTGGACTCTAATTGCACGATGCGTTCATCTTGAAACAACGGTGCGTAGTGTTGGTTTTTCATGAGCGTCGCGAGGATGCCAACGTTGACCGCAAAGAATAATAGCCCCGCGACCCATAGTGGTAAAAACGTGTTGTGGCCACCCATTTCCAAGTGGTAAGCCCAAAAAAGCCAATGCAACTCACTGATAAACCACGCGCCAATCATCACGAGCCCTTCCCATCGCAGGCGAATTCTGGAGGTCGGAAAAACCAGTGGCAGGAATGCCGTGTACCATAAAAAGTACTGGGCCGTGCAGACTTTGTTGAAAATGACAAACACCATGGTCAACGCAAAAAGCGCAAAGCTGAGATCGCGTCCGTAGGCCATGGAGATCGTGACAAGCGAGGCCAATTGAGGCAAAAACGCCAGCAGCCCCATAGTGAAGCCCGACGCGGTATTGTACCTAGGAGGGCATTGCGTACAGCTTTAGTCACCCATCCATATAGAGCTATAGCTAAATAGACACTGTACCGCAAGTAAAGATCGTAAAAGTAGACGGAAAAATTGTGGCGGTTGTCGGTGCGTGAGAAATGGTAGAGGTACGTTTCATAGAGAAATTGGTACCCGTACAATTGGTAGAAAAAAACGATCAGCGCCATAAACAGACCCCCACTGATGAGCCCAAAGAGCAGGCGGTCCCGATTCAATTGGCCAGCCAGTTGGACCCAAAAGCAAAATGACGATTTGCACGAGGAGGACCACTTGGCGTTGGCCCTGTTAAAGTCCCCGTTCAAAAACTAACAACAGAAAGAGGACCATAAGGATACGATCATCATTCCCCAACATGCTTGCTCTATGGATGTAGCTGTACGTACCACAAGAAAAGCGAGTGCGTAGACGATCGGGTAGATCTTGAAATGTACCGCAAAACCATACCTGGAGACAAGTACAGGGGGGATGGTGAGTCATTCTCTTGCCTGATATACTTGCCACACAAGGGGGAGAAGAAGAGGAGAGACGTACGAGATGGCGGACAGTACTACCCGTTTCTGCATGATGAGCAGTAACGAGAGCAGCACGAGCAACACGACGATCGAGTCGGCGTTGCCCCTTGTCGAGATGTTGATCGAAAACGGGTGGAACAGCCACACACAACAAAAACGAAGCGCGCCTATCATTAACGCCAACACCATGCGCAAATGAGTTGCCGAAAGCGGTGATGCGTATGCACAAAGCGATCCAGACGCACTCTCTGCTGGGAGACCACGCAGCCTCAGGATCGCAAACTGGATATACCCAGCGAGCAAGTCAGCGGCGACAAACAGCAACTTGCCAAAGACTTCGTGGACGTAGATATTGGGCAGTAGCATATACGCACTGCATATTTAGATGTATAAGCGCAACTGGGTGTTGGAATATATGTCATGAAACGAGAGAAAGAAAAAGGAACGCACAGTACTGGCGTGTAGCGGTACGTCGTGCGGTCAAAGGGGGAGTTGCCATTCGCCACCTCGCGTGCTGCGTCGGTGTACACGTCGTAGTCCACGTCAGTGTATCGCACCGGAAAGTTTGCATCTTGGAAGGCGCCGTACGCGATCAGCGCCACGCGGACCAAGAGCGCGCCGCCGAATACGGCGTCGGCACGCATTTTTTTTTGTTTTTTTTGTCCGAAATGATTGTTCCAGACTGAGTGGTAAACTAGCCTAATTAGAATGTACTGAAATAACGATAAAATTGTGGATTGTGTCCTGGGCCAGAACTCCTTCAACTCGCCTGCATGATCCAGCAGTCCGTCAGTCAGAGATGAGCGATATTACCGAATGTGAGGCTCAAGAAATGTGTGATTACTACGGTGTCTAAGCATCCCCCCATTGTGCTCGAGTACTTCGAAGTACTACAGTCCCGTTTAATAGTCGGCATCGGCATTGTGCTGGGTGAGGCTGGCCACTACCCGGCAACTATCCACACCCGTGAGGCACATTGTACACTGGCACGGCGACTTGGACTGGAGGTAGCTTTTCATATCCTGGCGAGTCGTCCGCGTGAGCGCCTTTCGTACACAGCCGACGGTCGCGTATTGGCTTTCACATAGAAACTTGACCATTTTGAGATGATCTCCGTTGACGGCGTTTTCGAGCGCCTTGCCCGTGCAGCCTTCCGTTCGATGATCATGGAGAATCTGGACGACTTTCAAATGGCCTCTTCCAGCAGCGTCATCCATTGCACTGGCGGTGCATCCTTCCGATCGGTTTTGATGCAAAAACTGAACGATATGCAGATGGCCATTCTGGGCTGCCCGATCCATCGCAGCGGTCGTGCAGCCTCCGTGGCCGTGGGTATGGAGATATTGGAGCGCTTCTAATTTGCTCTGGCTGGCTCCGGCTGCGTTATTCATCGCCTTGTTGACAAGCACCTCACCAGGCTGAAGCTTGGAAATCCAGAACTTGAAAAGTTCCTGGTCGATTGGTCTCCAGCCACCGCAAGCGGACTCCACTGCGCGTGACAAAAGCGGCAGCCTCTCGGCGCCTGCGCAGGCCACTACACAGTCGTACGCGACGGTTCTCATCTCAAGGGAATCCCATTCGAGCACGGCAAAATCTGTCTGCTTTGACACTTGGACCAATTTGTTGTCAAACAAATGGTGAAGCACTTCGGCTCGGCGACTGCGAACACACAGCTTGAGTGTTTCAGCAGCACAACCTTCAGTTCGATGTATGTGAAGAAACTGGACAATATCCAGATGCCCATTGCATGCTGCTTGAGTCATCGCTTGAATTGTACAACCTTCCGTCCGATGGTCATGGAGAAGCTGGACAAGATCCAGAAACCCACCGGCGGCTGCTTGGTCCATCGCCTTTGTCGTACAGCCTTCTGGACGGTGAGTATGTAAGAACTGGACGATTTCCAGATATCCTCCGTTAGCTGCGTTATCCATTGCAGAGGTTGAACAGCCTTCCGTGCGATGTTCATGGAGATACTGGACAATATCCAGACGACCATTTGACGCCGCCATGTCCATCGCGTTAGGTGTACAGCCTTCGGTGCGATGTTCATGGAGGTACTGGACAATATCCAGACATATCCAGACGACCTTTTCCAGCTGCTTGATCCATCGCGTCGGTCGTGCATCCTTCGGTGCGGTTCTCATGCAAGAACTAGACAATATCCAGATGACCTTCCTCAGCTGCATAATCCATCGCGCGGTCTGTGAACCCGTGAATGTCCTGGGAATGGAAAAACTGGATAATATCCAGATGGCCATCAGCCGCTGCATCGTCAATGGCCTCTTCGCAATCACCAACATAGAGGCCATTCTCATAGAGAAACGCCACCACCTCTGTGAATCCCATGGCGGCTGCCATGACAAACCCGTCACTGGTGGTTCCTCCTTCCGTGCGATTTGCATGGAGCCACTGGACCACATCGAGATGCCCATTTCTGGCGGCTTGACCCATGACTTTGTTGGTCCATTCCCGTTGTTGTGTCTTCCTTTCTTCTGGCAAATTCTTCTGGATTTGATCCAAGTACTGGATAACATCCAGATGCCCATTTTCGGCAGCTTTCTCACACGCCAAATGCGTGAAATCGGCCTGGACGACTTCATAGAGGTACTTAACTACCGCTAAATGGCCATGGGAAGCGGCATCCGAAATCGCATACTTGTCGCAACCTTCTGTGCGGTTCTCGTGGAGCCACTGGACGACGTGTAAGTGGCCTTGCTCGGCGGCGTACTCCATCGCATACGCTCCACAGCCATGCGGACTGTGAGTATGGAGAAACTGGACGACCGAGAGAAAGCCATGCTCGGCCGCTCTGTCCATTGCGCTGTGGTCTTGTCGGCCATATCTTTTTCCAGAGAATACGGGCTCGCGAATATGATGCGCGTGGAGATACTGGACGTCACGGAGCGAGGATTCATCCGTGTGGCGTTTGGAAATGGCCATGTACCACGTTGGTGTCGGGAAGATAAACGTGGCGATTTGGTGGGCGAGTGACGACACATCGACACTTGCTAGTTGGCTACGGAGCACCAGTGACGTAGAACCAGTAGGGACCAGCATGGCGGTCGTGGTGCTGGCAAGAGCTTGTCCGCCGATAGCAAAGGACTTGAGGGCTCATCAAAGAGTCCAGGTCATAGGCCCTTTATCTTTCTATGTAATGGTCATAATTCATACGCATGAAATATTCCAGTTGAACGCAATCAAGAAACCGTTGAACCTTCATTCAGCAATAATCTGCTATATCTGGTAACATATATGCTAATATTATAGTAGCCCAATCTGACTGTTGTTTCCTGGTTGCCTGGTATTCTCGTACGGTACTGTACCCAGTACGCAACGCGTCTTCCACACAGCAGCACTATACAGCAACCACAGCGACCGGTCGGCAATAGCAGCACCACCAAGGATGGTGACCGCGTCGTTAATAGTGGCCGGAAGCCGCAAAGTTTGCGGCAAACGGTTCCCGCGCATGGTCGTCGCCTCTGCTGCCGCCAGGAGATTGCGTACTTAGTCCTCTGAACCTGTACAGTACTTAGTAGTTGTGGGTGGGTTCAGATCGGTGTGGACCACATCATCGACAATGACTCACATCATGAAGAAATTCAATATGTTTCCTTTCCTCCCCTTGTCACTTTCACTTGTGCGGGACAAGTATTAGCATTTGCCCGCGACGAAAAGTACCAAGCAACTCCAAGTGTGTGCGCACGCCAAGACACAAGACCCACAGCGAAGCGACGACCAGTGAGAGACCATTGTTGAAGGATGCAGACACCAAGCGACCAGTCGGAAGTTGAAGCGCCGCGCCTGTCGATTCATGGAGCAGCGCCACTCGCCAATCAAGGGGAGAATGCATTTGTGCCGACAACTGCGGGTATTCCAAGTGTGGTGGCGATGGTGATCGCCGGATCCGAGTCGCAGAAGGAACGCGCAGCATTATCACTGAGCAACCGCGCGAACGACGCGGCCAATCATGTGGCCATCGCGACTGCTGGCGGCATCGCTCCACTTGTTGAGCTGGTATCAAGCGGAACGAGTGTGCAAAAAGAATACGCATCAAGTGCCTTGGGAACTCTGGCCCAGAATGACGGCAATCGTGTGCTCATCGCAAGTGCTGGAGGCATCCCTGTGTTGCTCCAGCTGGCATCGACGGGGAACGACGTGCAGAAGGAGTACACAGCGCGTGCCTTGGGCAATCTCTCCATTAACGACGCCAATCGTGTGGCCATCGCAAGTGCTGGAGGCATCCCTGTGTTGGTTGAGCTGGCGTCAAGTGGGAACAACACACAGAAACAGTACGCAGCAGGTGCCTTGGGCAATCTCTCCAACAACGACGCCAATCGTGTTGCCATCGCAAGTGCTGGAGGCATCCCTGTGTTGGTTGAGCTCGCGGTGAATGGGAAGGACATGCACAAGGCGTTCGCAGCACTTGCCTTGGGCAACCTCGCCTGCGACAACGACGCCAACTGTGTCGTCATCGCAAGTGCTGGAGGCCTCCCTGTGTTGGTTGAGCTGGCGTCAAGTGGGAACAACACACAGAAGCAGCACGCAGCACGTGCCTTGGGCAATCTCTCCATTAACGACGCCAATCGTGTTGCCATCGCAAGTGCTGCAGGCATCCGAGTGTTGGTTAAGCTGGTGTCGAGTGGGAACGATATGCAGAAGCAGCACGCAGTATATGCCTTGGGCAACCTCGCCATTGACGACGCAAATTGTGTAAAAAGTGCCGGAAGCATCGCTGTGTTGATTGAGCTCGCGTCGAGTGGGAACGACATGCAGAAGCAGTACGCAGCGCGTGCCTTGGGCAATCTCTCCATTAACGACACCAATCGTGTGGCCGTCGCAAGTGCTGGCGGCATCCCTGTGTTGATTGAGCTGGCATCGACGGGGAACGACGTGCAGAAGGAAAAGGCAGCACATGCCTTGAGCATCCTCGCTACCAACAACGCCAATTGTGTCGCCATCACAAGTCTTGGGGGCATCGCTGTGTTGATTGAGCTCGCGTCGAGTGGGAATGACATACAGAAGGAGTACGCGGCATGTGCCTTGGGCAACCTCGCCTGCAGCAACGAGGCCAACTGTATCGTCATCGCAAGTGCTGGAGGCATTGCTGTGTTGGTTGAGCTCGCGTCGAATGGGAACGACATACAGAAGGAGTACGCAGCACGTTCCTTGGGGAATCTCTGCATTAACGACTCCATCTGTGTGGCCGTCGTAGGTGCTGGGGGTATCCCTGTGTTGGTTGAGCTGGCGTCTAGTGGGAATGACATGCAGAAGCAGTGCGCAGTATGTGCCTTGGGCGGTTTCACC
>JAADWJ010000635.1:0-14301 GCA_023336165.1 Pythium monospermum | reverse complement strand
TTTCAATATAAAAAGCAGCAATGTCAAGCTGACGATCTCTGGATTTCAACCAGGACACCAGCGCGACTCCCATACGTCGCAGCGCCCCTGCGCAAGCTGTGCGTCCCCAAGTTGCCCTTTTTTGCTTCCGTAAACGCCAAATCCTTGAATATTTTTCCGAGTAGACGACGAACCACACGATGACCATCAGTTGCATTTCCGTACAAGTACTCCGACAACGTCACGTGCCCTGTCATGTCAATGTGACAGTCTAAATTCAAAAGCGGGCAAAGTTTTGGATCCATGCTGCCGAATACAATTTGTTCCGGTGCTTGTCGCTCTTCGAATATATTTTTCGACCAACACACCCAGCTCAGCAGAGTGGCAGGGTGCTCCATATTCTCCATACTAGCAGAAAAATTGTCAAATCGCAACTTCATCATGTCGTCGATCCGGCCAATCAAATGCCACTGCATTGTCAGTACACTTGCCAACATAAATCGTGTGGTGGTATGACTTGATGCTGTCCGCATCGTGGACAGTACGTTGGAAAACTCGTCAAACTCAAATGGTCGTCTTGCTTGTGGACGAACGCCTTGCTGGCGCACTTCAGCCGTCTGGATCTTCTTGATCAAAGCTTTCACACTGTCGGCGTAGGGTTTAATTCGCGGCGAATTGGGTCCCATTGGAAACTCCGCCGTGGCATGAATGATGCGATCGCTTTCTTGGCATAGTCGAGCGTTGATGACCGTGCGTAGATTGGCTTCATATCTTCTGTTGGTGTAGCGCTACCGTACGCGCAAAAATTCAACCATTTGCACAGATCATCCGGCATGATGAGCAACAGATCTGCCTCGCTGAACCCAGCAACGTCCGTGTACGCGACCCCGTCTTTAAAAGACATGAATCGGAGGAGAAGCGCGTTGTACGTCTTCTGAGTGTTGTCACCCATTTTTGAGACGATCCTTTCGTATTTGGTGCTTTCAGAAATGTACTGCGTTACAACCCAACACATTTCTGGCTCAGAAGTCGCTTCACAAAACGGTAGAAAATCTAGAAGAAACATGCACCCCTCTGCACAACCCAAGTAGTATTTGATACACCATAAAAATCTACTGTATCCACGACCATACAGCGCCGGCTTGATAGATTTGACCAATGTAGATCGCCGAGGAGCTGCCATCAAGGCATGATTGGCTGGCATGTTGGGCAATACAACTTCGGTTGTAAATGGCTGATAAAGTAACGTTATTTTACTCCCATTAATACAGACATTCAAATACGTTATTTTGCTCCACCGATATCAAACCGGTTGTTGTCCGTGATGGTGGTCACTGTTGCAGCACTCTATAAACCGATATAATACCGATAGACGATATAATACCGGTAAATAACTAGAAATGGGGGTGGGCTGAGCCCCCGAACCAACGCGCGTGGTGATGGTCACCAGTAATAGTAATATTATTATTACTGCAATATTATAATATTACCCAGTAATACAAAGCCCTGCCTGTGACTAAAAATTTGAAACGGAAGCTGTACCGTGACCTCCAGGCGGGTCACTGTAACAATTTATACCCCTTCAAATATGCTTGATGTTAGGTCTGCGAAATTAGTGTGGGTGGGAAAGGCAGCGACTTCCGTTACATCGAGGCAATAATGGCACTACTTTTATTAGAGTACTCTATGAAATGATCATTGCAACTTCTGCGATAGATATGCTCCAGGCGGACGCTGATGTGAACTCGCAAGACCGAGCAATAGTAGTAGACGTGGTGGGTGAATCACCGGCGCAGCGCATGCTCTGCATCAGGGTTGTAAGTCGATCGACTGACGCTCATCCAAATAGTGCGCCCTCTAAAATGTTGCTCATAAGTTGCTCCAAGAGCTTAGCTCAATGTAACCTACAGTTAAGTTACTCCCGGTGGGAAATTAGTATGGCCCAGACTAATTACCGCCATGCAGTGAGAATTCGTTGGTGCGAATAAGTGCGGGCCAGACTAATTACACATAACGGTGTAATATGCCCGCACCTGAAGTCATCCGAGGCAAGCTCGCGCATCGTGATATCGACGGTCGGAAGAAAACTGAACACAGCACGTTTCATGATGGCGACGAATTCGTCGAGCCAAGTGGATCGTAAGATTAGGAGAAAACCGCTTTCAACCCTCTTCGCCCATCAGAGAACATGTGAGCTTTTCTTCGTATTTTCCACTGGTGGACAAATGATGGAAATGGATTTCATTGAATTCCGTGTTTTTCTGGTCATTCTTGAATTTCTTCTCCTTCCCCATGACGGAACTCTTGAAAAAACTCCGCGAGGTCGGCCAGCAAGTCGACCGAAAGGCTGTGTTCGTCTGTGGTGGGGACCTGCCACTTGCACCGCCCCGCCTCATCTGATGACGACAAGGACGCCAGTACTGGTATCACCATGTACTACAGCGAAGCGTCTTCGCACGCTGGCACAAATACGCCACGAGTTGGCTCGATCGTGTTTCCACCAACCACAGCAGCACTCCACCAGCTGGTGCGTGCGAGCTCGCCTGCGTCGTTCGGGGTCGGCTCGCGCGAGGTGATGGACACGACCTACCGTGACGCGGTCACCATGGCCGCCACTCAGTTTGTGAGCTCGTTTCGCTTGAGCGAATATCCTCAGATTCTGAGTGAGATTCGCACGATCCTCCCCGACGAGCCCTCGCTAATCCGCGCTCGCTTGTATCGACTCAATGTGTACGGAGAAGGCGGTTTCTTCAAGCCCCATCGTGATACACCGCATGGGGAGACCCGTATGGTTGGCACACTGGTGGTTTGCCTGCCGACGGATTTCCAAGGTGGAGATTTTGTGGTCAAGAACGGCGACGATGGGTTTGTGCAGCGCTTTGCCTGGAGTGACAAAGCTCAGCAGTCGGTCCAGTGGTGCGCGTTTTACTCGGACTGCGAACACGAAGTGGAGCGCGTCACTGGCGGCCACCGCGTGACGCTCACGTATCTACTGGAGCTGCAACCGGCGCCATCTGCCTCTCTCTGTTCCTGGCACCGGGGCTCGCAGCTTTTCGGCGATCGAAGAAGCGCTCCGAGCCGCACTGGCGGATCCAACGTTTGCCCCAAATGGAGCCATGCTGGGCTTTGGCGTGAAACACGCGTACGTGGTGGACGACGAGGACTCGGTTTCGATGATCAAAGGAACCGACCGCGCACTCCAAGAAGCGCTGGACCGTCTGCAGGTCAAGCACGAGTTTGTGCCCGTGTATGCGTCGGACGGCTACCAAAAAAAGCGAGCGCGTTCCGACCCGTGGACGGAAGAACATCGTGCCAAGGCGCTTGACAAGATGAAGGAGTTTACGTTTGAGGGGGTCCGTCACGGGCAAGTGGACACCACACAAGCGGACGATGACGCGGATGTGTGGCAAGGCGACGGCGTGGAGCATTTGTATGCTGGTACCTGGGACGCCTACTTGGAACCCATCGAGTACGCGCCTGATGAATCGGACGACTTGGATCGACTGACCGTTGACGCCCTCGGGTTGATGAAGACGACTCGCGTGCTCTGGATCACGCCGCCGGTGACGTTTCCATTGGAGAACACGGCGCTGCCTATGGGAACCAGCCAGCGATGGCCTCGTACTATGCGGCAGCGTCGATCATCGCGTGGATCCCGCCAGCCGATCAGCGTATCCCTGCTACGAGCGCGTGAGGATGATGGAGGCCTAGTGGTGGATCGCAACCCCCTTTTTACTTGCTTTTTTTTGGTTTTTGTCTTTTTTTAAGCAAATTTATATTTTCATGCGTTTATCTCTATATGATTTGAGGCCGAAAAATCAGCAATATTTTTTTATATGGGTCAAGTATCCAGGCTGCTCATTTCGGGCTCCACATGCCCAGACGCGTGTCAAATTGCATGCGCAGAAACTTGTAATAGCGCGTCATATGGTGCCTGTCGTGGCTCTTGACAACTTCATCCACCACGAGCGTCACCAGCGGCCACGAAAGCAGAAAAATCCAAAACGACCACGGCACCACACGTCCTATAAACGTCGCGAGCGTCATGCCATCCACACCGACGACGCCCGCGCGTAAAGCACTGATGGCGAGTTGCACAGCCACTAGCACAAGCGCCATCAACACCCAGATCCGATTGCGAAGCGGAGACGCCACAAACACACTCTCACATCGATACAGGTAACTGGTGGATGACGTGATGACCGAGAGCCCGACGAGCAGCACCATGGCGGCCTCGGCGCGGTCGATCGCAGCGACAAGCACCGGCGGACGCGGCCGTTCTTGCAGAAACGAAGTGTGGGAGATGACAAAGTCGACCCAGTGGAACGACGCAAACGTTGGCCCCAGCTTGGCCTTGTTGGCTTCCAGCGACAGTCCCAGCACCCATTCAAAGGCCACGATGCAGGCCATCACGGAAGGCACGTGGCGCCACACAAAGTACCACGCGAGCCGCGGCAAGTCCTCGTGGAGCGCCACGGCTTCGTTCTTGCGTGGCGTGCGCTTCATCACGTCTTTGACTTCGGGCGACGCGAGCATACACAGACTCAGCGCTGGCACCAGCACCCAAAGGAACCAGAAAATGGACGCACAGCTCATTTGCGGCACGGCGGGGAACGGCACAATGTAGGTCGCCAAGATGAGCGTCGCGAGAAACAGTTGCGACACAAAAATGAACGAAATCATCTGGTGGAAATTGGTCAGCACCGACCGCCCAAGGCGGATCAGCTCAATGAGCTGCGAGAGTCCCAGCGGTGGCGGTGGTGCAGTTGCTGCTGCTGTCGGTCGGTCCCCACCATTGGTACTACCAGTAGTAGTAGTT
The DNA here is from genome assembly GCA_023336165.1 of Pythium monospermum. Taxonomy (NCBI): domain Eukaryota; phylum Oomycota; class Peronosporomycetes; order Pythiales; family Pythiaceae; genus Pythium; species Pythium monospermum. The sequence goes on along the minus strand of JAADWJ010000635.1, from coordinate 9,503 downwards.
GTAGCAGTCGTACTGCTGCTGTTTATACTGAATGAGCACGCCAGTGTGTTGAGCAAGTGGCTCAGATCCACGTCATCTTCCGAAAACACGGGCAGCTCTTTGCCCGCGGGTAGCTGCTCGTCAAAGAGCGTGTGGAGCCCTGTCTGCAGCGCGACCGCGACGTCGGCCTTGGCAAACAGCGTCGCGTTGCTGGTCTTCAACGACGAGCCCACGCCCAGCACGACTTCGTCATGTTCTTGGAAAATGGAAATCATTTCGCCAATGGTCTCGGTCGTGCTGTCCGTGTAGAGCGACACTAACAGCGGCACGTTGTCCACTTCTTGCAAGTGCCTCTTGATGGCCTCCACGCCATGAGGAAGCCGCGCCTTGACGTCCCAGTCCGAGTACTGCGAGGTCATCCGGTGCGGGTCGGGCCCGTCACTTCCCAGCGGCCGTAACGAGATCGCACAGTTCCAGTCGGTCTCGATGCCCATTTTCTCAGCCAGTAGTTTGCTTCGCCGCATATTTCGTGGTGAAAAATACACAAACCGGATCCCTGAGGACGTGAGATCTTCAATAAACTCGGGGATCGCGCGTTTGGGTTGGACGCCCGTGGCGACCATGCCGAGAAAAATCTGGTCGTCTTGGATTTGCCACAAGAGCGACTCTTTCTCCGACGAGCCCATCTCCGAGCCATGCAAGAGGCCACCTGCGGTGGTGGCGGTGCCATTCACAGACGACTGGGACGCGCCACCGCCGGCTTCACTGCTGTGGTGGAACTGCGGCAGCTGCGATGGTGGTGGTGGTGATGGTTGCGGTGGTTGCGATGGCGTGGTCAGACTCGCATGGCGATGGCGGGACGATGGCGAGACGGCGCGTCCCGTCGCAGGCACCGCTGTGGTGCTCTGTGCGACCAGCCTTCGCTGTTGCTCATCGGCTGAGCCAGTTGTGGATGCGACAGGGGACAGTGCGGGCTGACTGCGGCCGCGACCACGGGAGACACTACTGTACGTGTCCTCTGCTGCTGCCGAGGTCCCAGTTCCAGTCGCCGTCCCCGCGGCTTCCATGGTCTCTCGGAAATTGATTTCGCCCGCGACGCTGTCTTCCACCAAGTACACGGGCGGCTTCATCTCGCGACCGTTGCGCAACGGCAGTTGGTCGCCTTTCGTCTTGGTTTTGTTTGTGGAGGCAAAGAGCCCACTGAGTTTGTGGGGCACCGGCACATAGGAAAGCGCGACGCAGTCCAAATCTTCGACGCGCCACTGGTTGTACATCTCCAAGATGCTGCGTCTCTTGTCGTTTGTGAGGGGGCAAATGGATTTGCCGTCCCAGTACTCGGAACACTGCGCGAGCGAGATCATCGGGTGGCCTCTGGAAAGCAGTTGAAGCCGGTTCGACCGCTGGTCTTGCACGACCGTCGAGTACAAGTGGGTCTTGACGTTGCCCCTGTACCGCGTATCCTCTTGTCCTTGGTCGTGGTGGTCGATTGAATGTTCATGGTGCGCGAGCCGCGGACAAATGATGTGAAGCGCCTGCACGCGGCGGAAACACGCTAAATCGTCCCGCACAAAGCCGATTTCTTTTGTCAAATTGAGCAAATGCTTGGGAAACGGCAGCATGCGCACGTGGGCCGACAGCCGCTGGATGCAAGCGCGCAAGTACGGATCTCTGGGCGCGCGCGAGGGTTTGGTGCTCCCATACGGACACTCTTCATCCTCCTCCTCGTCGTCTATTGGTGTGGTCTCCTTCATGAGGTAGCCCATGGACGAGTGGTAATAATCAGCAGGGTCTTCGGCGTCGTTCAGCAAGATGGACAGGCCCAGCGGCTTCAGTGACGCGAGATGCTGGCGCCATTTCGGGTTTTCAAACTTGAGCCCCGTGGTCTCGCCGCCGTCGCCGCGGTGGTCCGGGTGCAAGTCCAGCACGGTCGTGGAGCTGTTGAGCTGCTTGTCGTTGAGTAAGAAAATCTCTTCCACCGACGGCGTCTGCTCACACAGGATATCGTCGTCAAAGCAGCACAGCATGGTCGTGCTGCCCAGCCGCTCCAGCACGCGGAACGACCGAAACGGGATGGGCAAGGACCGCCTCGTACCACCCGTGGTTGTGTTATGCGTGCGCTGGCTCGTGGTCGCGCGGAACTTGATGGTGATCCAGAAATACTCGAGCGAGCGGCGCCAGGCAGACTGGGTCGAGGCCTTTTCCGATCGGATCTTTTCGCGCTCGTCCGAGTCGTACAAATCGCTGGTGTGGTGCGCGAGGTGGTGGTGGTGGCGAGGCGACGACGACGGCTGCCGCTGCGGCCGCTTGGGCGACAACAGCGAATCCGTTGCATCTGTTGCTGTTGCATCTGCTGCTGCTGTTGCTGTGCGCGTCGGCGACGCAGAGCCTTGGGAACGAGGAGACGTCGGCGCTCCCTTTGCTACTGTTCCAGCTGCTGCAGACGATGGCGCGAACACGGCGCTCTCAAAAGAGCCCAAGATGGACGCCGTCGCGGCGGCTTCCGCTAAAAACAACACAAACGGCGTGTTGAGCGAGGCAAAGCAGAGCCAAATGCCGATCGGTCCGACCAAGATGTGGTTGAGCGTCGTATGCAGCGAGCGGTGCTGGAAGACCACGCGCAGCCCGATCGCCAGCAGCACAAAGACCGAGTACATGGTGCACACGTAGATCGCCATGAGCCGCGCGATGGCCTGCAGCTTTTGCGTGTACGTCTGCGGACGGCTGATGCGGAAGAACGCGTCTTCAATGTCGCGCAAGATCGGCGTCTCGCGCATTTCAAACACACGCATATCGCCACAGAGAGTGAGCAGCAGCGACGGGTTGAAGGTCGCGTTGCTGCGCGCCGTGTCCAGCGTCTCGCCGCTGCTTGGAAGACGCGTGCCGCGTGCGTACTCGAGCGGCGCGTCGTCATGCGGTGGGTTCAGCGCGCACACATCGCCCGGCGCCAAGTCGCCACTCATGAGCGCGACGATATCGTCTTCCACCAGCAAGTTCATGGGCATCCGCTGCCACTGGCTGTCGCGGTAGCACGCGATGAGGTTGGTCGACGGCAGCAGCACGATCTGCTTGACTTGTGGTGGTGGCGACAGCGGCATGTCCATTTGATGGGCCGGACGACTGGTGCCTTGTTCGTTTGCTTGGAGCAGCATCCGCTGGACCGCGGACCGCACGCGCTCGGCCATCTCATCGTGGTGGCGGCGCCGCTGGACGGCGTTCAAGAGCACATTGACCGCCGCTGCGCTGAGAAGAAACGCGCCTTCCAGAAGCGGCGCCAGTGGAGTCTGTTGTCGTGTGGAGTCGACAAAGCGGAAGATCGCGCACACCAGTAGAAGTAAGGAAAACGGATCGCGGAACTCTTTTGTGAAGTCGGGCGAGCGTTCTTTCTCTTCAATCTTGCGCTCAATGGCCCGTAGCAACCGACGCCGCGCTTTCTTGGTGGATAACCCAAACACGGGATCGCCTTCCACGCGGAACGTGCTGTAGTTCGCGCCCCTCGCCCACGCGGACGACGAGGCTGTCGCGACGCGGGCCGATGGATAGTTGGGCGGCTTCAGGCGGTTTGTCCAGGACGAGGAGCCTGCAAGCGAGATCGGATCATCGCGCATTTGCTGCTGTTGTTGTTGTTGTTGCTGGAGATGGTGTTGCTGCATAGACAGAGCTGGTGATGGCGGATCGGCCATTTAGGGTTGTGCGTCGCTTCCAGCACTCACTCAAGGTGAAGCTGACCCAGATTTATCGTAAATAATCACGAATATAGGCACTGGTGTATCATAAATAACCAAACTAGCCAGCAATCTGATTGGCCAAAATAGAGCCACCACCGTCACAACGCGTGGAAACCAACGAAAAGGTGGTTTGGTTCATCTTCAGACCCTCACCGTCAGCGACAAGCTCCAGGCAGGAAAAGCAGAAAAATGCCGAAGAACAAGGGAAAGGGAGGCAAGAACCGCCGCCGAGGAAAGGGCGATGGCGAAGAGAACAAGCGCGAGCTTGAGTTCAAAGAGGACGGACAGGGTGAGTAGCTCTTTGGCGCTTTAGCGTGTAGCTCTTGGACTGCGTAAGACTCACGACAACGCGCCTTTTTGACCAAACAGAATACGCACAGGTGGTGCGCATGCTCGGCAACGGCCGTCTGGAGGCGTACTGCTTCGATGGCGTGACGCGCTTAGGACACATTCGCGGCAAGATGCGAAAGAAGGTGTGGGTCGGCGCTGGCGATATCATCCTCGCGTCGCTGCGTGAGTACCAGGACGGCAAGATCGATGTGATCCACAAATACAACGCCGACGAAGCGCGAAGCCTGAAAGCGTACGGCGAACTGCCCGATAACGCGCGTATCAACGAAACCACCGTGGAGATGTCGATGGAACAGGACGACGACGATATTGGCTTTGACTTTGATGACATTTAAGCGACTTCTTATTTGTTGTTGATGTGTATGGCTCCTGACTGCCACACGACGGTGATTGTCGCTGTGTGTGTGGAGGATGTGAAGGTGCAGACGCGCATGGAGAACAAAGTAACAGCTATTGTCTGAGATAGGTTGACTCAATATTACTACTTTTACGTGTTGCTTTTTGTGTGCGCTGTTTGTTGCTCATCACATCTCCTCTTGGTACAAGCACAGAATAAGCAGAGAGGCTGACTGCCCTTCGTTGCCTGAATGGCATAGCACACATAGCACGCTCCATCCTGGAGCTGCACGGAAACTGACGACGAAATGGGTTCAAACTGACTAGGTGGATGGCAATGGTGAGACGCGGCGGATGACCATTTGCTGCTGTTGGCTTCTGGGAATAATCACATCATTGCCAAGCCAAGAGGAAGTCCCCCACCTCATCACCATACAATATTTCAGCGATCAAGTAAGCTGCGCACTCTTGAGTTACAGAGAAATGTGTTGGCGAATGAAATCGACTCAAGATCTTATTTTTTTCAATGACCGTGGACTGTATAAATAGGCTCTTTGTGCCATTTCCAATGGGGGTGTTTATAGTATCAGACGCTGAAGCCTGTGCCCTTTGCTTCAAATGGTCGCTACCAACATCCAGCACATCAGTCGCTCGCCACGGTGCGTCAAGAAGCGCAAAACGCTGGAGACCGATCCAATGCCCGCGGTAGACGGACTGCCGTCGCCGGTGACGCTGTCGCGGTACGAAGATGAAGCTGAAGAAGTGACAGTACACAAGCGCAAGTGCAGGAAGAGCAGCCATAGGCGACCAACAAGCGAGGATATCGAGATGGAGGACACACTGGTAACAGCAGCAGCCGCAGCCGCAGGGCCGCTGAGCCCTCGTGTGCGCAAGCGGCTGGACGAAGCCAAAGAGAATGCCAGTGTGTTTGGGCCAGGTAATACACAGTGACAGCCTTGTCAAGAGGAGCACTGCTGACTTGTGTCTTCCTTGTCTCATCCTGATAGTCTGCGAGCAAGGCGAAGTGGTCCAGTGGATGTCGGCCTGCCACTCCGGTCTCATTTCGTTTGGCTGCGATCTCGAGCGCCGTGGGTTTCTCACGCTCAGCAGCATCGCGTTTCTCACTGAAGACGATATCGATCCATCCATAGAGCCAGCCATTCGGCAGCTACTGCTCTCGACGCTTGCACGCTTACGCCACGAATTCTTTCGAATGTGAATCGTGTTTCTTTCGTTGTGTTTTTAAAATATAAAATATGAAATCCAGACTATTCACCCAAAGCCAAATCCATTTGTTGTTCATTGCCTGGGATTAAGACCAAGAAGAGAGAACATTTCATGCGCCTATTAGCTCATTCAATTCCTGTCTCCAGTGGGTCTGCTGGTGCTGCGGTCTCTGCGGCTATGGCTGCATCGTGGTCGTAGTGTTGGTGCGTTTCATCTGCATCACTACCAGTCCACTGATCAGCCGTGAGTTGGTCGTGCGCAGTCGTCAGCTCGTAGTTGTAGTCATAATCTTGCGGACAATCGCCCACATCGTCGTGCTGCTGGTGCTGCTGACCAGTGGATTCCCCACTACCACTACCGCCATTTTGATAGTCGTATGCCTCATAAGAGTAGGCAGCTGCGTCGGTCGTCTCTGTGCTCACCGGCCACTCGGTGGCACTTGCAGCGTATTCTGTGCCACCTGCGTATACTTGGGTTTGTGACTCCGACTCGTCCACTGCTTGAATCGCCTCTTGTTGATCGTACGCGTCACCACCACCACCAGCAGTAGCGTGCTCATCGTAGTGATACTCAACTGCTTGGGTATCCTCACTTTGGCCGAAAGCAGCGTCATACTGGTGGTCCTCTGTCACTGCGGCGTCAGTCTGGTACTCATGTGTGTCTGTCTCATAGACAACAACACCATCATCACCGTTTCCGCTGGGCTGATGCGCTTCCCAGGATGCTGGATCGACCTGTGGTGCTTGTAGACCACTGAGTGACTCGTCATGGACGATTGCCTGCTCATACGCTTGTGCTTCTTCCGGCTCCACCACACTGGACGCCTCGAATGGAGTGGCTCCATCATCGTATAACGCAACGTCATCGCCGTTCTGTGTGTCGTGCAATGGCAACTCACCGTCGCTGGCTACCACTTGGTCCTGGTGATGCTGCTGGTCGTTGTCTCTTTGTTGGGTCGGATCGTTTGGTGGTGCCTCTATGTCTGTACGGTCGACTTCCGTCGACTTTTCCACCGATTGTTCGCTCGTGGCCAAGGAAACCATGTCCATCGGTGTTGCTGCTTGCAGGTCCACTGCGTGGGCATCATCACCGCCATTCCGCGGTGTCTGCGAGCCAAGTTGCTCATTGTCGTCGTCCACAGGCGACATCGATGGAGGATCTTCCAACGGGTCGGAGAGCACCAATGGTGGATTGCTCACTGGCTGGGTCGGTGCAGAGACCCAAGGCAAAGGCTCTGGCTCTTCCACAGCACTTTGTCCATTTTCTCCAACTGGTTCGGTCGTTTCGAGAGCGTTCTCATCGACAAGTTCATCAGCATGGCATTGATGCGGCTCGCTGTCAATCGACGGGCTCTGGACTTCAACCTCACCCGCAACGTTGCCGTCGGTCGATGAAGGTTCGATTGCTGGTGGCTGTCCGCTGTCACCACCCATGAGCAGCCCATTGGGTGGCAACTCAGATTCATCAGGCAGCTCCTGACCATCTCCGTTTGTCTGGTCAGTCGTGAATGCTTCAGGCTGTGCCAACACCATCGTGGTGTCTTGTCCTTCGTCTTCTCTCCCCCTCTCCTCTTCTGTCTTGGTCGGTTTCGAATCGCTCTCCTCTCTCTCGTGGCTATCAAGTAGCTTTTCTTCCACCACTTCTTCCACATCTACTGCAGGCACATCCACAACCAGTGGCTGTTCCTTTTCCTTTTTCTCGCCACCACTTTCAAATCGAAACCGCGGACTGAAGAACGGGTCACGAGGCGACAGCAAGCCTTTCTTTGACGAGACTTCCAACGGAGGCAGTGTGTTCCCACGTGCCAACGCATCTGCGATGATGGAGCGAGGCGACGGCAGTTGCTGCCGTTGTTGGTGCTGCTGGTGCACTGTCTTCTGCTTTGTGACGGGGCTGGGCAGTCGCAGTGACGGCGGCGGCGTCGACGACCTCGGACTATGTGCTGCTGCTGCTGATGCTGCGGCTCCCGTACGAGCCGTTGTTCCCTTGGAAGTCTTGATCACGGTGGTTGAGATCGTGCGCTTCGCGGCCAAGTACGAGTTGCGGATCGTGGTCGCGACCGCGTGGTCCACACCTAGATACTGCTCGGCTAGGCCCACGCCCTTTTTGTAGCTCAACACACAGCTCTCGTAGTCCTTGAGAAACTCTTGCTCGACGCCCATGTTGTGGTACGCGATGCACATGACCGACACGCGATCCAACTGGACACTGGCGTCTTCTTCTTCCGCTGGCTTTGCCTCTCCGCCACAACTGTCGCCTGCGTCTTGTTTGGGCTTTTTGAAAAATTCTTCTTGCAGAGTGAGCAGCGCAGCCTGTGCGTTATCCAGCGCTTGCTGGTGCTTGCCCAGTTGCGACAAAACGGCACAAATATTCAAATGCGTGTCGGCGGCGTTGCGTGGGTCATGGAGCGTCTTCCTTTCAATCGCGAGCGCCTTCTTGAGACAGGTCATCGCCGTGTGAAGCTTTCCAAGGCGGCGGTAGTAACACGCCAGGTTGTTGAGCGTGGTCGCCTTTTCCTTTGGGTGGTGGTGCTGCGATAAGATCTCGGCCTTTTTGAGCAGCTCAATGGTCACTGCAAAGTTGTCTTGCTGCAGGAAGCTCATAGAGAGAAGGTTGCACATCTCTGCTAGTGCACGGCAGGCGTGGATGACCTCGGGGCTGTCGACGCCAAAGAAATGGCGACGCAGCACCAGTGCGCGCTCCATACAGTCAAAGGCCTTGAGGTAGTTGCCCTGTATATCCATTAGGAAGACACTTTCAATCATCATGACAAGAACAGAGGGCAACACAGGGGATGGGCCACGAACCGCGCGTTGCAAGTGGACGCATTCCTCATCCAGGCGATGAAGTGCCTCCAGCTGCTCTTGCTCGTCGCGGGCATCGCGCACTTGCTGGCAGTATCGCATTAGAGAGCAGGTGTCAGTGTCCCCATTGGAGATAGATACTGCAGTCCCAGACAGGTAGGCGTGGTTTATGGACCTTGTTGATGCTCATGTTGGAGCAAGTGCCATGCGCAAATGGAGGAATTGATAAGGAAGCGTGACTTGGGCTCAGCGAGCAGCTAAGTTTATCTATTATTACTTGGTTGGAATAAGTCACACACTGCAAGATGCGAATGAGAGTCCGTTGGCAGGAAGACGAACTGCGCAGAAGTAGTCGTATACGATCAGGTCGAGGCTGTTCCTATCCTTTGTGTCTTTCCTCATCCAAGAAGGCACCCCAACCGAATAAGCTGATTGGACAGATGCCTGTGTTGAAGTTTTGTTGCAAAGGGCATTATAATACACACTCACATATTACCAGGGTCAATCCAATCTACACGCGGTCCATCGCCTGTTGTGGTGGTGGCTGTGCTGCATTTTCTCCTGCAGCGCTGGCGCTTGTGGTAGAGCAGCAATCATCACAACAGTCGCAACTGCCGCCTCCGACATAGCAGCAGCAGCCACTGCAGTCGCAGTCGCCTCCGCCGCAGCCACTACACAACACCGCAAGCGCTATGGCGGCCATCACGATCAGCGCCAACAAAATCAGATCCGTGTAAAAGTAGATCACCCCGTGCATGTACTCATCAGGCGACATGACCTTGTACATGGCCGAGGCGTCGTAGGCAAACCAGAGCATGAGCACACACTGGAAGCCCAGCGTGTAGCAAAAGGCCACGTCTGTCACGAACTCGTGACGAAACACAAAGAAGAGAACACTGGCGACCAGCGCGACCACCACGTAGGCCATGGCGCCAGCAGCAAACGACGACAACAGCTCATCCAAGTGGTCCCGTCGCTGCACACCCGAAAGCGCCAACATGATGACCACACAGAAGAACGTGAACGCGCAGTTGAAGAAGCCAATGTTGGTGTCCAGCACGACGCCCAAGCCGACAAAGCA
>JAADWJ010000634.1:0-14317 GCA_023336165.1 Pythium monospermum | reverse complement strand
TTTTTTTTTTTTTTTTTTTTCGTCGACGAATATCGCAATCTTCAAGCACACGGGCTTCACATCATTACCATCTCAGGCAACCTAGTCGGAGTAGCAGACGAGCGACGCAGGAGACTCAGTACTCCGTCTAAGGGCGAACGACTCTGCCATGTTGAGGTCTCCACGACAGAATTGACAAAAAAGAAGAAACAAAATAGTGTAAAATATGGTGGATATGGGATGCTGCCAGTTTTAATATTATATATGATAAATATATGACCCGCGATGAAAACATCGACGGCGAGCATCAGTGGCCAGCTTTAGGCTTACACAAAGACAGCAGCCGCCACCACTGTGGCCAGCGTCGCCAAACTCGCGATCGTACTGCTGATGCCAGCGGCCGAGTCGACTGTGGTCGCGGCGCATGTCTTGCTGACCAGTTGGAAACCGGCGCTGAGCTCGGCATTCTGCCACGTGCAGTTGGGCGCCACAGTGACGACGCCTTGGACGGCGGTCACACAGGCTGGCACGGCGCAAAACTGCTTGAGCAGTGCCGCATCCATCGTGGGCTGGATCACTTGGGCCAGGCTGCCACACGTGGAGTTGAACTTGATGAACTCGGGTGTGGTCATCACGGTGGCGACTTGAAGGTCGGTGCAGGTGGTGGCACTGGCCGCTGCGACGCTGATGGTGAGCACGATGAAAGCAGTGGCGATCTTCATGGTGGCTGAGGTGTTGGGGGTGGCTTGGCTGGCTGGGTCGCTCGCTTGCTTGCTGCTGGCTTGGAGGCAGATGTGGGAATGAATGAGAAGCGGGAGCGGCTCCTTACCATGGTTGTGAGAGGGTTGGCCTGTGCTGAGATGGGAAGTGCTGCTTGTGCATTCATGTGATGAAACCCTGAGGTTATTCAATCATCAACACCCATCTCAAGCGTACTGGGTCTGATCCAAGTCTGGACCCAAAAACAAGGACTTTTCGCAGCAAGAAATCTGCAAGAGAGTTGTAAACGTGATCAGGTTTTTTTGTTTTTGTTATTCAAACAACAAGGAAATATTTTAGGAAACCGGTATCGAACCGGTAATTATTCCGCAGAGCATCTCCACTTTTCCTCATCAAAAAAAAATCATCATGGCGCATGGCGAACCGCGTGTGCGTGCCTCGGCGGCGCCGTCGCCTGCTGCCACCGCCTCCCCTTCAGCGTACGCCAATGAAGAGAACCAACGCCGCGCAGGCGCTGTCACCGTCGCGGTCATCGGCGCTGGTTTTCTCGGTCGCTGCATCGCACTGGATCTGTCGCTTCTTGGTGTCCAAGTCATCGTGTGCGATACAAACGCTCAGGCTGCCGAGGCCGTACGTCACGTCACCATAGCGTAGAGAGAGAGAGCGCTAGCTGCCGCCGTACTTGGATGTCCTCTCCCGCTAATGGTTTTTCTTGTGGTTGCTAGCTGCCATCATTCGCCTTTGAACTCATGAACCCGATGCTCCACTTGGGCTACGTCACCAAGAGCATGATCACACGCGCCTGTGGCCGCATCCGCACGGTGCAGAGCCTCTCTGAGTGTGCGTCTGCGTCTTTCATCATCGAAGCGGTGCGTCCGTCTTTCTCCACGCAGAGACTTTGTGGCTTGGATCCCTTTTTTTTGAAGGTCAAAATATGTGGTCATTTTGCTGCGTAGATTCCTGAAAATGTCGAAGCCAAAGTCGCGCTTTTCCAGTCGCTAGAGAAAATCTGTTCGGCTTCGACGATCTTGGCGACCAGTACCATCGAACTGCCTGTCAACCTCATCCAGCAGCGGCTCGCGCATGGCGACCGCTTCCTTGGTGTGCGGTTTTTCCACCCGTGTCTGCTGCTGCCCCCAGTGGAAGTCACACCAGGCGCCGACACGGCCAAGAACACCATTCAAAAGACCGTGGCGTTGCTGTTGTTGCTTCAAAAACAACCGCATCGTGGACCAACGAGACGCGTGCTTTCAAACCGAGAGGTCAGCGCGTTCCAGTTCAACACAGCCGTCAACGGCCGCTTCTACCATGGGCTCTTGCCGCCGACACCGCAGTCCATGCAGAGCGTTATCGTGCCCGCAGAAGGCCCACCGCTTGTTGATGATGATGATAGCCATCCAGCGGACATGACCTCCTTGTGACAGACAGTGCGAGCCCCCGTCAGAAGAAAACAAAATCGTGGATAAAAAACTGCTCTTCTAAATATAAAAATCTGCATATAAATAAATCCAGTTGATTCATTCTCCATCGTCCCATCGTGATGCTTCCTTTGTCACTTTCTCTCTCCACGGATGAGAGTTCGCGCCACGGCGTCGGCGTCAGCGTCAGCGTCAGCGTCGTCGCCTCGCTGTGCGCGGTACTCGCTGGACAAATTCCGGGCCTTTGTCCACTACAACCGCACCGCCTCGACCTCTCGCGTCGTGCTTGTGATCTTGTGCACGCCGTTGACGACACTTGTCGCATCGCTGGTGCCCCAGTTTGTGCCTCTTCGTGATCCAACCACTGGATGGGAAGCCAACTACCACAGCTTCCTTTTTCACGCGGCGCTCATCACGTGGCTCATCAATTTCGGCGCGGCGGTCCAGTTCCGAGCGGGCGCGCGCGTCCCGCATGACGAATTCAGTACACTGCAACTGGTGGTGGCCTCGTGTCTTGCCACAGTTCCGATTCTCGCAGTGGCTGCTCTTGTGTGTCAATACTGGCGGTTCCCGATCCCTTTCTTTTGGATCGTCATGTTTCTGCCGTGGTTTATCTGCTTCCTAGGATCCCACGTCTTGGTGTCACGAGGAAAGCTGCTTCAAAAAGACGCGACCAGGCGAAAACTCTATGGGTACTTGCCGTCGTTTACGATCCAAATCTCTCAAGTGGTGATTTATCCGGCGTTTTCCGCAGCTTTTGAATCTGCAAATGAATGGCAAAAGGTTTGCTTGACGGTTTTGTTTCCTGGGATCAAGTACGTTTTGAAAAAAATACTGCGAAAATTCTCCAAAGAGCTGGAAGACTTTGCTGAAGAAGTGACTGTGAGTGGCGTGGAGATTTGCGCGTCCATCTACCAGTCCATGATCATGCAGACGACGCCATCGGCGTTTGCGACGGCGTTTGTGGTTGGCGTGGATTTGCTGCAAGGGCTTGTTGCGGTCCAAGCGATCATGGCCAAGAAATCCGTCGTGCCTCAATGGGAAATCGTTGAAAAGGCAGCTGCGTACATCGAGAGGGGCTTGCCAGAAGATACAGCAGAGCATGAGAAGGTGGACTTGGACCGATACGCCTCTGATCGCCGCACGCCGCTCATGGCCGTGAGATCTCTTGGCTGGGAGGTGGCCTCCTTCCCCAAATCGTTCATGCCGTCCACAGCAGTCGCCGTGGTGCCTTGCTCGTCGCCGCCCCAGCGCCCACAGAGCAAGAAGAGTGCGGCCGCCAGTGTGATGGCACCTGCCCAGCGCGACCAGACTGTACTTGTCCATGCACTGGAGATCCTGCAAGCCGCCGAGATGATCTTGCTGGTCGAGTATTTGGAGGTCGCGATCCCCGTCGTGAATGGCATTTTTCTCACGGTGGCCGTGCAGCTTGACACAGCAGTGTACAGCCAAAAGCTCTATGGCTTTTACTACCACAGGGAGACCTTGATGCCTGCGCAACGGAGCCTTGCACTGTACATCTCTCTTCAACTTCTCAGCATGGTGTTTCTTTTTGTCTTTTTGCGCGAGCGCTTCCGACTCGCTCCGTCCAAACTATTGGCTTTCCACTTGGAGACCCATGCGTGGTCTTTGCAAGGCAAGATGGCGTCGTGGCTTGCCGCGTTTCTTCAGTTTGCTGTTCTCCATTATGGCACCGACTTCCGATTCAAGTTTACGTTTAAAATGCCAACTCCAGATCAGTGAGCGATAACAAAAAAAAATATATGAATCTTGCGCCAACTACAAGTATACTACTCTCACCGCAGTGGACGCCAGCAAACGCAAAGATCGCTGGACGTCAGGCGACGTGAATTTGCCTTGCAACGACCACACATGGTTCTCCAAGTCAAATACCAGAAGCGCCAATCCAGAGAGACGATAACGTTAGTGGAAATATGCAATCGGTGACACCAATCCAGAGAGATCACCATTTTGTCCAATGAAAATACCGCGCGGTTTCCAGAAATACCCATTTTGACCAATGAAAGTGGTGCTGAGGTTGGCAGACCTAACCCATATCTCACACAATTGTCCAAAGAGTAGTACCGTATTACTCTTGGTAATTGTCGCACTCATGTTACGGCCTGATGTTGTTGGGTTGTATTCTGATCCGAGGAGCTTTCGCTGATATGATTGGAAGTTTATGTCTGATACCCATAAACTCCGACAGGATATTATCAGAGGAATGAGAACCATTGGCCAAAACTAAACCGTAACAAAATCTGATTCAGGTGTCCTCGATTGGTTAAAATATGTCTCAAACGTTGTTGATTTGATGAAAATGGATGCGACAATTACCATTTAGCGACAATTACCAAGAGTAATACGGTACTGTCAACTTTGGCTTGCAGAAGCCTTACAATGGCTTACAATCAACAACAACTTGCACAACAACCAATAACTTTCATTCCCTTCCCTCAACTTCCAATAACTATCATTGGTGTGGGCCACACGTATTTGTTCACAACAGATAAGAACTGATGCTAGTCAGTTAAAGAGCAGTCGACACGTTGTCAATCATGATCGCTCCCCAGTGAAGTGGGGAGTCATCACTGCCACAACAATACGCCGCACGTTGGCGGGATGGATTGTCGAGACGAGAGACCATGTCGGCGTACTCAAACGAGTCAGCGATCATTGCGCTGAGCCGCATAATGACACCAACACTGGGGATTGGACAAGCGCCCCACACGCACGAAACGCCTGGAGACGCAAGCGCAGACGACCATGCAGATTTTTGGACACCTACTCGGACTCTATTTCCAGCACCCAGCTCACCCAATGTATGTTGACGTTTTGTTCCTCTAGTATCAATTGATTTCGCTCGCGCAATTGTCAAATGCTTTATATATAATCGTATACCACCCCACGCATTGCAACGAGCACCGAGAGCGAAGACGAGCGCAGCGACGCGCCCGTTATACGGCGTCAACGACGCGATCCCCGTCCGCTGGGTCTATTTCCTCTTGTCGACCGTGCAAGAATGGATTACTGGGACTATATCTATCTCATCCCGGCTGCCGAGTACATTGGAATGACGACCAAGACGTCCAGCCATGCCGTTGGCGCATATTGCCTACGGTGTGAGGTGAGGATCAAGTATGTGAAAGGGAAAACCGCCCAAATCGCCCGGCATGTGAAAGATCGACACGCCAAGAAGGGAGCTGTCATTTGACATCAACAAAAAAGCAAAAACCACCGCCTATTGACCTTGTTCATCCAGCCCACGAAGACCAAGGCTCCAAGAAACGCACACCGGCACTCAAAGCGCTCACCAAGCCGCAAATGGCCACCATTCGACGCCTCTTGGCCATGTGGTTGGCGAGCAGCCAGCGGTCGTTCAGTTTGGTGAATGATGGAGGCTTCTTGGCACTCATTGATTACGTTGGCAGCTGTGGGGGGATCGAAGTTCACATTGATCGCGCGGGACCATCACGAAGGAAACGCAACTGCTAGCAGGCGAGCTGCGGGCTGCTCTACAGGCTCGGGTCCTCGCTGATGCTACGTACTACACGATTACGACAGACGTGTGGACAGATCGTGCCATGAGAAGCTTCATATCGCTCACCATCCACTACTTGGATGACGACTACATTTCACGTGCTTGGACGTTGGAGGTCCAGCACTTCCCAGGCAAACACACAGCAGGGGCGATCAAGACAGCTCTTGAGACGGCTCTTATGAACTGGGGTCTCAAGAAAAAAATGTGCGTGCGTCTTGTCCGAGATGGGGCAGCAAACGCCAGGTTGGCGGCTGAAAAGCTGGGTGTGGAGCACTTCTCGTGCTTTGCCCACGCTCTTCGTCTAGTGGTTGGCGCTGCATTGATCAAGAAGAAAGGCAATGCTGCGGCTTTTGAAGTGCTTGACGCCTTGGCCACAGAAGAGCGTGAGTGATCGTCCCAAACAGGGCGGATTGCCACAAACCCAGTAACAACTGAAACGGAAGAGACTGAATTGTCTGATGCTCAGTTTGAGTTGGCAACCAATGCGGATGTCGAGGAGAATGTGTTCTGCCAGCAAGAGGAAGCGTGCGATGATATTGATCGATTTGCTCCCAAACATTTGACCCCAGAAGACCAATTGCACATGGCATCCATGAGGAAAATGGTCCAAGTTTTCCGTGATTTGGCTGTTTGTTTCAACAAGTCCGCCAAAGGCAAATTTCGTATCGCTTGTATTCGCGCTGAGGTGAATCCAAAAGAAAAAGGGGGATTTGATACGGACTGTCCTACGCGATGGAGCAGCGCGTATCACATGCTCATGCGTTTTGTTCACCTTGAAAATACCCTCCGAAAAAATTTCTGGTATATTACGCGAACCCCAGAAGGAAAGGAAGAGTTCAAGGGTGTGCGACTGCGAATGCCGCAGGAGAAGGAGTGGGCCGGAATCAAGTGTCTTGCCCTCCTGCTTGAACCATTTGCAATGACAACAGAGGGACTGGAACGCAGTACCACACCAACGCTTACGCTTGCCTTCCCACTTCTCCGCTGTGTCAAGGATGATCTTGACGATGACACGTTGTTCAACGATGAAATGATGACATGGTGTGATGAAGATTTTCATGGCTCGGTTATGGCTCAAATGAACGGGGTCCGCACTGCAATGGGGAAGCTCTTTCACAACCGATTTGGTCAAGAACACGATGATTTGGTTTGGGTTTCGTATTTGGATCCTCGCGTGTCAAGAATGCGACATCTACCGGAAAGCGAACGAAAGGCAGCAAAAGAAAAATTGCTTGATGAAGCGGTTCTAATGGCGAGAGAACTCCAAAAAGAGCAGCCCCAACTCAGCGAGCCCGCGCCACACATACGACCAAGGGCGACCCCAGTCAAGTCGCGTCGTAGATATCGAGCAAAAGTCTACAACGCGGGCCCGAACGCCAACGACTCGGATCATGATATGGTCGAGGCAGAAGCAGCAACTTCGAGACAACGATGCGAAGCAGAGCTTGAAAATTATTTGCTGGCTACAAACAAAGAAATTGTTGACCCACTCGAGTGGTGTGTGGTGAAGTGACGTCATTTTCGCGACGGACTTGCCAAAAGAACTGGAGTGAAGGAAGGCCCAAGTCGGGAGAGACAGTCAGGAACAGAAGTGGGCGAAGAAAAGAAAAGAAAAGAAAAAGAAACAAGTAGTGAAGGTCAGTCAGGAACAGGAGTAGTTAAGAAAAGAAAAGGAACAAGTAGGAGTAGGGTATCTTGGTGTGGGGTAAAACCTCATTCCGACCTTTGGGAAGAGTCGGGGTAAAAACCCCACTTCTAAAAGGTCGGATGGGGTTGCTCCCACCAAGGATTCAATACACTCCACAATTTGCCTATTCGCAAGAAGAGGACCACACATAAGACCAGGAACAGTCAAAGGACACACGGGAAACACAGAAAGATCGCAAGGTTTGGAACGGGAAAGACACTCAGGAACTACTTTTGCATTGAATCTACTCGCGTTTGAGAAAGAAGGTTTTGGCTTCAAGTGTTGTTCGGCGGTTGGCCCAGCGTGTGGGGTGCAGGGTGAATACAGTTCGATAGCGTTCCGAGTCTCCAATTCAACCTACTGGTGATCTCACTGCCAAGGCGTATCTTACACGACTCTGGCTGAACTCTATACAATCTGATTTGTTGTTGGCGGCGACTGAAGATCGAGCTACGTGCGTTTGAACGGCGATTTTCTGGTCACTTCACGACAGGTGGCGGCTACATGCCCATGCATTTCCCGTCATAGCGGCTTTGGCACGCAAATGGTTGTCGTGCGTGGCTACGTCGGCGCCTTCCGAGCGCGCGTTCTCCACCGGAGGAAATGTTGTAACGGCGAAACGATGTTCTCTCACGCCTTCAAATGTGCGAGACATTGTTTTCATAGCAGAAAACCTCTACTTCGAGAAGAGAAAAGAAAAAGAAGATCACCGCAAACAAGAACAGAAGGCAAAAAAGAAGAGAGCGAAGATGCACCACTCAGCTGTGCGCGCTGACGAGTCCACACGCTAATGAAGGAGACAGGAAAATCAGGAGTCAGGATGTGTGGTAAAATTGCATTTATAATCCCATTGTGTGCATTGTTTTTATAAACCACTGCCACTGCCACTGCCACTGCCACTGCCGCTGGTTAATAAAAACAAAGCGATCTACAAGCAGGTTCCCAATAGCATTCTCCGATCGATTGCAGCTGCCGCTACTAAAGGAATTGCGTATTCTTCAGAATGGGGGAGTGTCTTGGAAAATGTCGTTCATGTTGGGGCCTGGTGTGTAATCTGGGTCATCTTCAAGTGAATGAATAAACAGCCAGCGCGGCGCGGCTTTTGTAGCTACTGGTGCGTGCGCGGAGGCTGAATTTTGTGCGGGTTTACTCTCCAGAGGCACGTGTCCGTCATCTTCACGAGCAGAGTCATCTTGCTGCCCAATGCCGAGCATGGCCTTGAACGCAATGTCCAGCTCCCTTTGCTTTTGCTGGACCTTGCTCTCGAGACGAGACACGCCCCTCTCGAGTTTGTTGTTTCTCGCCTTGAGGTCGCGCACTCTCTTCTCAAGGCGCTCGCGCTCTTCCTCCCACGCTGCAGCCTCACAAAGAGTGATCATGCTTCCTTGCCTTATCGATTGGCGGCTCAGGCTGGATCTCTCAGTCGTTCTTCACGCCAAAGTGAGGACCGCGGAAGGAGACGAGGCATTGCATACTGGAGCAGAGCTGCATCACAGCGTCAGCAAAGTTTTTGTGTTAAAAATAACAGCAATATATCGATCGTTATGAACCACTTGGAGCCGTTGAGCCTCACATAGTGGCATCAAGTATAAATGCTGTGTGAGTTATTGCAAGTTATTCAGACTTCCAACTGCAAGTTGTGATAGTTGATTGGCTACCAAACAACTTTCTGATAGTTGTTGCAAGTTGACAGCACTACCAAAGAGTAACTATGAATAACGTTCAGCATACCGATATCGTATTACCACCATATATTCACAATATTCCACTAGCCGTTGCCGTCATTGAGCATCGCTGCAAAGTCAAAACGGAATGAAAAATCCACGCCAAAGTGGATCACGTTAAAGTACAAAATGATGGGCAGCCACCCGAGCATCTTGCCCACGATCGACTCCCAGTGGTGCTCCAAGATGAACGCCAAGTGGTACGTGGCCGACAGACCGTACCGGTGCTTCATGACCAAGTGCATGGCCACAAACGAAAGCGCTTGAAGGAGCGAGTACAGTGCGATCGACAGCACCGAACGACTCAACGCCTCTGGATGGAAGTAGAGGTTGCGCAGTTTCATGTTGTACTGGGCCGAAGGGAACTGACACGAAATGGCGACAAAGAGAGCGTTGACAAGCGGGATCACGACTTCCAAGTACTCGACAAGCAAGATCGACTCGGCTATATTGACAAGCTCAAGCGCCTGTCTTACTGTGGGCAATGGCTGTCTTGATGTTTCTTCGACAAGTGATGTGGTTTGGCTCTTGAGTGCTGGTGATGGAATTGGAGCCACCGCCGTTGGTGTTTTCTTGGGTTTACTGGTGACTGGATGTTCGTCTTGGTCTTGGACAAAAGGTAGAGCCAATGGCAAAGAAGTTGAATCACTTGTAGCACTGGCGCTGTCCGTTGGGCCGACATGGGGCTGCTGCTTCTCATCTGCTCGTATGGAACGCTGCGACTCGATTTCTTTAAAGGCTTGACAGACGAGGTATTTTTGTGGGACATCCGACTTTTGGTCCATAAAGATCTTAACGGTGACCAAACCCTGGAGGATGTCAACGCCCATGATGATCGCCATAGCTGCTTTCGATGGCGCGTTTTGCATGATCATGGACTGGTAGAGCGAGGCACAGATCTCAATGCCACTCACACCGACCTCGGTGTTAAATTCGTCAAGGTTCTTTGTATGGCGCCTCAGTCCTCGCTTCATGATGTACTTGACCACGGGGAACAATAACGTGAGGAGCACTTGGTAGAGAGATGAAACGCGGTCAAATAACACGGAAAAGGCCGGGTAGATGAAGAGCTGCAAGGCCTGGAAAAGCAATGCTGGAATGTACCGCTGGATTCCTTCCTTGAGCTCTTGATCTGTCCATAACCGTGAGCCAAACACGACAAGATGTGCGAGCGCGACGTTGGCAGTTGTCGTCGTCGAGAGAACGATCCAGCTCATCGGCAGTGGGAATCGCCATACAAAAACAGCAAGCGAGACAGCGAATTGCTGCGCGAGTGCTGCCACCAACGCGACCGTGAGAGCTTGCCATCGCGAGTACACCCGCGCGGGGAGACTGGCACCAGCGCGCCAGTGGGTCATCATACCAAGGAAGAGGTTACAACAAATGAGAAAAGACATGGCGTGGTACCCAGGGTTTGCAGCGGCGCCAGCGAGTGGGTCTTGCAGTGGCACCAATGCGGGCAGTAGCGACCCGATCAGCCCGTACATGGGCGTGGTGACCAAGACCCACGTGACGCGCCATGGGGACGTCGTCTCAATGTACCGCTTCATGTTCAACAGCTTGGCGGTGGAGTACGCGCCTCGTCGGCCAATTCTTTGTGGATCTTGATTGGGCGCTGGGCATGACATGGGCGATGATGACACGCGCGTGGGGACGATTTGATGGTGGGTGGCCATGGCTGGCGACTACCCACAACGACGAAGGATCACGTGTATGAAGCGTCGGGTCAATTTTATTCTGCTATGAAGATGCCGATTATTCTTTGCTTTGGGGAGGGGGTGTGGATGGCGACGGGCGTGCAGCTGTGGCATTGTCAGAAATAGAAAATGTATGATCGCACTAACCAAGGCGAAGAAAGACTGGAAGTATTAATAACCGTAGAGGAATACATTCATTCACTCAGAAAAACATTTTTGTTTTTAAAAAAGAGTTTTAGATTTATCATGGGTTGCTAACTATTCCCATCATTGAGCATCGCTGCAAAGTCAAAACGGAATGAAAAATCCACGCCAAAGTGGATCACGTTAAAGTACAAAATGATAGGCAGCCACCCGAGCATCTTGCCCACGATCGACTCCCAGTGGTGCTCCAAGATGAACGCCAAGTGGTACGTGGCCGACAGACCGTACCGGTGCTTCATGACCAAGTGCATGGCCACAAACGAAAGCGCCTGCAGCAGCGAGTACAGTGCGATCGACAAAACCGAACGACTCAATGCATCTGGATGGAAGTAGAGGTTGCGCAGTTTCATGTTGTACTGGGCCGAGGAGAACTGGCACGAGATGGCGACGAAGAGAGCGTTGACAAGTGGGATGGCGACTTCCAAGTACTCGACGAGCAAGATCGACTCGGCGGCGTTGACAAGCTCCAGCGCCTGTCTCACTGTGGGCGATGGCTGTCTTGATGTATCTTGGACAAGTGATGTGGTGTGGCTCTTGCGTGCTGATGCTGGTGGTGGTGTTGGTGCTACAGCCGTTGGCTTGACAGCTCGACTGATGACTGCTTGTTCTTCTCGTGCAAACGGCAGCGCCAATGGCAAACAAGTTGAATCATACGTGGCGCTGGTGCTGTCCGTGGAGTCGACATTGGGCTGCTTGCACTCTGTAGTTCCAACGGAACGTTGCGACTCAATTTCTTTCAAGGCTTCACGCACCAGATTTTTTTGTGGGATATCCGACTTTTTGTCCATGAAAATTTTGACTGTGATCAAGCCTTGGAGGACGTCCACGCCTATGATGATGGCCATAGCGGCTTTCGATGGCGCGTTCTGCATGATCATAGACTGGTACAAAGAGGCACAGATCTCAATGCCACTGACTCCAACCTCGGTGCTGAAATCTTTGAGGTCGCGACTGTAGTACTTGAGCCCCCGCTTCATCACAAACTTGATGACAGGAAACAACAGCGTGAGAAGCACTTGGTAGAGTGAAGAAACGCGATCAAACAGCACCGAGAAGGCAGGGTAAATGGCAATCTGAGCACACTGGAACAGCAACGCTGGTACGTATCGCCGAATGCCTTGCTGGAGCTCGCGATCTGTCCAGCACCGTGAGCGGAACACGATGAGATGCCCCAGCATGAGGTTTGAACCTGCCGTGACGGAGATGACGACCCAGCTCATTGGCACTGGGAACCGCCACGCAAACGCGGCAACGAGGCCAGCACCCGTTTCCACGAGCGCTGCGATCAAGCCCACGGCCACGACTTGGCGGCGTGAGTAGACACTCTCCGGAAGCCCCGTACCCGCTCGCGCCTGGGTGATCGTGCCAACAAAGACCAGCACGCTGATTAAGAAAGCCAATTGCATATACCCTGGATTGGCTCGAATGCCAAGCAGCGGGTCTTGCAATGGCACAAACGCCGGCAGCAAGGCGCCCACGAGTCCGTACAGTGGCGTGGTGGCCATGACCCATGCGACCCGCCACGGGGACGTCGTGGCGTTGTATTTCTGCAGCGCCACAAACTTGGCGATCGAGTAGGTTCCTCTGCGCGTGGATTTGGATTTGCCGTCTATGAAGCCGCGAATTGACATTCTCTGTTGGAGTCTCTTGGTCGTTGGCGACGACGACGCAGAAAGAGAAGAAGCCTCGCGGACGGGCGTGATCGACGCCATGTCTGGCTCGCTGGCTGGCTGGCAAAGTACACGAACGTGACGACCCACAACCCAGAGAAAGAAATCGAACTCAGCCACAAATGGGAGATGGGAGTTTGCTCGCTCTGAGCGGAGGCGCCCATGGCTGCACCACGCTACAGGTGGTTGCAACAAGTTGAAGAAGCCTGTGGTTCCACAGTGCAAGCCACAAATAGATGGAAACTCGGGATACAAAAGTGAAAGAGTTTGTTATTTTTAGTCCTGGGATTCCAATTCTCCCAGGATGTGGCTCCCAGTCAACTCCCAGCCAGGGCCCAGGGATTCCAATTCTCCCAGGATGTGGCTCCCAGTCAACTCCCAGCCACAATGTGTTTGTCTGCACTGGAGACACCACCGCACTGACAGTTCACCATCAAGAAAAACAACAAAAAAGAAAAAAAAAAAGGAAAGAAACGAGAAGAAACGATAAACAAACACTGACAACGAAAAAAAAATACACAGATTTCATTTTCTAATGCAAGAAAAATAAAAAAAAGAATCTGAACTAAAAGCTTGTTTGCACGCGCCATCGGCTCAAAACAATTCTTCATCTGGGAAAAACCAAGCAAAAACCAACGTCCACAAAAAAAAAAAAGAGAAATAAAAAATTCAAAAAACAAAAGAAAACGACAGGAGCCGCTCTTTTTTTTTTCTTCTTTTTTCTTCTTTCTTATTCTTTTTCATTTTTTTGCTTAGTCCTTGTACTCGACGGCGGTGACCTTGCCCAACATCTTAAGACGGTTCGAGTCCATGACGGCGATACGCGCAAGACCCTGGCAGTTGTCGAAGGTGTCGAGGTACAACAGAGCGGTTGGCTCAAAGACGACTTCGGCCTGCTCGAACTGGGAGAGCTCATCTGGCTTTTCGACCTTGACGTTACCCGTCTTCTTCGACATCTTCCAGTTGATTTCCGACATGCGGCAAGCCACACGCGCGGTACGCGAGAAGATGACAGGGCAGTAGCCGCGCTTGAGCACACCTGGGTGTTCCTGGACAAAGACCATGGCGGTGAAGCTCTTGACTGGCTTCAAGATGCCTTCCTTCTCAAGGTAGATGACGTCGCCGACCTCCACCTTCTCGTCCTTGGAGATACCCTTGATGGACATACCAACGTTCTCACCTGGGCCAGCGGCCGCAAGCTGCTTGTGGTGCTGCTCGATCTGGAACACCTTCTTGGAGCGGAGTCCCGAAGGCGTGAAGCCAACGATGTCACCTGGGCGGACGGTACCCTGCTCGACACGGCCACAGATAATCTGACCAACACCCTTGATGTTGTAGATGTTGGACACTGGAAGACGGAGTGGGCCTTCTGGGTTACGCTTTGGCGGGATGATGAGCTTGTCAAGGGCATCCAAGATGGTGTAACCTTCGACCGTGGTGTCCTTGTTCAAGTTGGCCTTCCAGCCCTTGTACCATGGGCACTTGTCCGACTTGGTGACCAAGTTGTCGCCGTTGAAACCCGAGTATGGGATCACTGGCACCTTCTTTGGCTTGAAGCCAATGGCGGTGACCATCTTGATGAACTCTTCCTTGATTTCGTTGTAACGGGTCTCCGACCAGTCGCACGAGTCCATCTTGTTGATGCCGACAATGATCTGCTCAATGCCGAGCAAGAAC
>JAADWJ010000633.1:0-14341 GCA_023336165.1 Pythium monospermum | reverse complement strand
GCCATTTCTTTAAAGAAATTCGCCAACATCGTCGCCTTGGCATCCAACGCGTGGCGGGTCGCTGGGTCTTCCTTGTCCAGTTCTTGTGGCTCCTGGCTTTGCTCGGCTTCGAGTGGCTCCATGCCGAGGTCGAGGCGTGGATCCACGGCCATGCCACATCGCCGTGCTGCTCGGCGCTTGGCGTCCGCTTTCAAAAGCTTGGCGAGCACTTTGTTGCGCAGGGCTTCTTCATTTTGCAAGAAGCGTGTACGTCTTTCCGTCGCACGAGCGCGAAGAAACTTGGCGCGTAACCCAGCGGCGGTCGTGAGCATTTTCATATTGGTGATCTTGGACCCGCCGATACAATCCGGTGGCGGATCGGAGACCACTTGCCGTTGCTTGCGAAGTAAAAGCAACTGGCGAAGAAGCGTCGCACTGCTGGTGAGACGTGGAAGACCATCCGTGGCTTGGACCTTGGACAAAGGGTCACCATCGACGTCATCAGTACCCAAGGCATCATGAAGGTTTCTCCCATCAGGTGGTGGTAGTAGTTCATCTCTCCTACCGCTCGAGCGCACGCTAGACGACGCTGGTGCGTTGTTTGTCAAGCCACTTGCTGCCGTCGTTGTGCCAGTGGCATCCTCATCTCGGCTTTTTGGAGCTTGTTCGTGAAAATCTTCGTACGTGGCTTCAAAATAAAACCCATGGAGCGTGAACAAGTACACGTAGTACATGCCACGGCTGTGTTCACCATCGCTGGCATCACGCTCGCTGCTCGCAGTGTCGATGAAGATGGTCTTGGTTTCATTCGCGCCACACAACGTGGTAAACCACTGTGGAGGTACAGTCGCATCGGCGCTTGTTTTCGTAGTTTGTTTAGCCACCACCTTCTCCATCTCGGGCGTTCTCTGGACGATAAAAATGAACGAATGCGGAGCCAGCGAAGATGACGCAGCGGCGGCCGAGTCTCGGCAGGCTTCTCCGCCTGTGAGTTCGCTTGTACACTGTGCCGCTCCGACCGAATTGATTTGCGGGATGGCGGCGACGATCGCTGCAGCACCTTTGCCACCGGCTGCGCTTGTATTCTGGATCAACGATATCTTGAATGTGATTTGAAATTTGGTTGAATTTCGTGGCCGGTGGTCCAGAATAAAAAGGCGACTGCTTTGGCGGTCCATGCGACCACAAAGACTATGGTCTGCGCCGTATAACAACGGGAACGGCTCTTGCACTGCACTGAAAAACGTCAGCAGTGGGTTGTTGCTTTGTTCCACGCCGTTTCGGGTCTCCGTCGCCTTGGCTTCGTCATGGGGAGAGAGTGGGTTGTGTTCATGGGATTCCAAAAGCCGACAGCTTGCGTATAACGCCAGTGTGCGCCGGCTCACCACTGCATTGGGCAACACCAAAAGCGTCGGCCGCGCTGGGAAAGACCGGAAAGTCCACAACGCTTGCTTTTCAATCTCCATGAAATGGGACAGCGCGTGGCTCTGCATGGTATTGCGACGCACACTGGTGCGGTGGTCCCGCTCACGGACCAAAAGCTTGGCACTCGTCGAGAGCTGCAACTCCAGCGGGCTACCAGACACATAACCACACACATTAGAAGCCGGTAGAGGCGTGTTTCTAGTGGCGGTCCGCGTTGCTCAACGTACCGTTCGTTGCCAGCGAGCACCATGAGCACGATCGGTGCGGCGGCCAGCTTGAGCTTGAGCTCCAAGAACTGGGGCCGCACACGCACGACACAGGGCACGAGCTGCTCCAGGGGCACGGATTTCCACAAGAGCGGCTGCTGCTCCAACAAGTGGCTCTTGACAGGCCCTCTACTCTCTTCTTCGTCGTCCTCCGTCGAGCCTGGAAGTGTGTTGCTGGTCGTGACACGGAACACTGGCAGCGAGCTTTGCAGCGCCTTGGCCAAGTGGCTCAAGAAATCGATGCATTTCGGGACCGTGCCGTCGGTGCAGGCAAGCGCAAGATCGAGTAGCGAGACCATGAAGCCTTCAAACGATAACCCGTGGTTGCCAAAGGCGTCAAATTCACAGTCCTTTTGCCAGTCGCGCTCGGCTTGTTCTTGCGCTTCAAACGCTGGAAGTCCAGGAAAAATCCACAGGAGCGTCTTGAACATGAACGCATAGTACTTGTGCTGCTCCAATTCTTGCCATTCCGGTACAGAGGGCATCACTGTTACTACCGCTACGGGCTTTGTACTGTTTGCCAACGGATCTCCTTTGCCACCGTGATGCGCCAGGGGCCAACAAGTTTCCAGCAGCATTTGCTTGACCCGCGCTTCAAAGAACACGCCAATGAGTTGTAGAAGCGCAGTGGCTTCTGTCTCACAGTCTGTTGGACTTGGCACCTGTTGTTGTTCAGCGACCGCAGAGGCGGAAGGTGGCCAACCACCGTCCTCCGCAGCAGCGCCGTCTTCTTCTTCCTCTTCGTCATCACTGTACCGCGCGTACGTGAACGCTTCGTTCTTATCTGTTGGTTTTGTGGGAGTCCCGTCACTCCCTGGAGAATGCTGTGGCTCTGTTGATGATGGTGGTGGTGGACTGTCGTGGTTGCCGCCGACGACCGACTCTTGAAGAAACCGCAGCCGCTGTTGGTATTTGCCACGCAAGCGCTCGTAGCCTTGCCTGGTGCGGATGCTGAGCGCGCCTCTCTCTATGCGACGCTGCGCAAACGCCTGGTAGCATCCGCGAAGGAACTCAATATCCACATCCTCACCGAGAGGCGCCATGCCATTTCCGTTGCCATTCTCCCGTCGGTTCGTTTTTTTTGGGGCAGGAGTGATGGTAATTTTGGAGAAAATATGAACAATTCCAGCCAATCATCAACATGTATACAGGTACATTACATCCAATCAGCATAGGCGCGTACGTAAACATCCTTGCATCTTGAAGTTGCTTGTGAAGTCATCATTTTCAAAGTGATCCAATGATTTCCATTTTCCTTTTATAAATACCATTGTATTATGGGGCTGTGCGCTGCTGCCTTTGCGGTGTATGGCGAGCGGCGCCGACAATAAGGGGGCAAGAAGAGCAATATGCGCGTGGTTCCTTCGCCACGCCCACAGAGGCGCTTTTCCTGTATGCATTTCTAAAACAAAAGCTTCTATATTCTTGGGAGTGATCCACTCACTACGTCGCTACGTCACTCGCTGGTCGCGCGCGTGGTGACGCGTTGCCAGCGCACACCGAGGCACTCGCCGAGGTCAAAGCTAGGATCACTGACGTCCACATTTTCATCTTCCATGCGCTGCAAGAGCTTGCGGTACCGCAGCGCCTTGCGCGCGAGGATCGCGCTGTTGGAACTGGCCACGTCGCCACCATCGGCCAGTGCAGTCTGAAGCAGCTGCTGTGTGTTGCGCTCGCAGCGCTCACGGACACCTTCATCTGTGTAGCCAATCTTGAGCCTGTACCGTCCTTCGCTTGTGTCAAAGCGCCGTGGGCGGTTTTGCACGTCACACGATTGGCTGCGACGCACTTGGCGGCGCAGCGCTGGCGCATCGATGGGCGAGGAGCTCCCTGAGTCTGCCAGCAGCTCCCGTAGGAACGTGTCATCCATGCTGATCGTCGTTGTTGGGAGTGGGCGATGCGCCATTGCATCGGAGAGCAGCGTGTCTTCTTCTTCTTGTTCGTCTTCTTCTGCCAGCAACGCGGGCAGATCAAAGTCCACCGACTTGGCTTGCGCGCGCGCACGGGTGGTCCTCTTGGTCGTGGCCATGGCGGCTGGTACAGTGGCTGGCAACGGCAATTGCGCAGTCGTCTCTTCTGCATCGTCGCGACCCGTCGCATTGTTGGCTTGCATTGCTTGTGGTGATGGTGTCATCGCTTTGTTCATCGATAGCAGTAGCAGTGGGTTGTCTTGACGTCGTCCTCGACCGTGAAGAGAAACAGAGAGGATGGTGGTGGACTTGCGACAGGCCACCAAGTCAATTGGAAAATGATGCCACTCGCTAGTTGGCGGCGCGATCTCCACACTCCCCTTGGCGATCGCCACACTCCCTTGTGCATTCACCAGCGGTGGCCCACGCAACACAGAAAGGAGCGCCAGGTGGGGGTGGTGGTGTAATCACCCCGCGGCACACTGCGCTTGATGACGACGCCTCCACAGCAAGTCGCACTCGCGCGAATGGATTTACGGTACCGGTAATTGAATGCTCCTTGGTGGAAGGCAGAAGATGCACAGATAGAGCGAGCAGCTTTTGACTTGGGAGGGCAAGTATGGCGTCGTACCTAAATGCAGCTTATGTCACCTGGGTGGGGTTGGTGGAATCAAGATGAGAACCAGAAAAAAAAAAAGTTTGGAGAACTCACTAAAGGGCGGAAGGCAACTATGTGACTGGCTCACTACGTACATACTGGTAGGTGCTGAACAGACTGGCAGGTTCGTCTATAATAGGGTTGGAACCGGATAAGCGTTACCAGAGTTGTACTGTACTGTAGCTGGCTTCAAGAGCACAACCAAAGTCGACAAAGTCGACGGAACAATGGGTGCGTTACAACCCGGAACCTAGCTATGTCTGGGTTTTTCCATTTTCGGTACGGTACTGACTGGTACATCGCGCCTGATACGACGGGTACCCGAAACTCATCAGCAGTCTCCGTTGGCAAAGGTCGTACCGTACAAGTCCCAGAGCTAAAAACCGTTCAGCTCCTTGCATGACTATGTGGCGGTGAGTCGTCCTGTATAGAACTGCAGCCTGCAGTTCTCGGACCTAGCCCCACACATTGATGGGCTCGTCTTGCACCGGCATGCGATGGTGTAGGCTCACTTTTTCCAGAAGAAACCAAGAGAGAGAGAGAGACGACGCAACACAATTTGATGAGTGGAAGAGCGAAGGAAATCCCTCCACTCATCTTATCCCTTATCATGGAAGAGTTAAGAGTCGAGGAGGAAAGGATTTGCGATGTGGTACCGGTACAAAAAAGGGCTGCAAACCTTTCCGACTGTTGCTGAACTGAAGCAGAAATACGGTGGCGGCAGTGGTACTACAGACAACAGCAGGGTGATGCTGAGTTAGCTTGCAACGACCCGAGATCTGACAGGCCGCGCGTGCGAAAGTGCAGGTGCCGTGGAGTAAACAGAGTCCAGCGACGGAGCCACCTACCAAACCAGATCGAATGAGCCAGTCGAGCTGGACTCTGCTGTACAGAGATAGATGGAGATGGAGCGTGCGACTCTTTCGGTACTGGTGCTGGATTCAAGATCTGTGTTGGTCACGATGAGGCAGGAGATGTTTCTCTACTGGACAACGCACTACTGTACCTGGTACTGCAGCACCAGTGGCGCAGTGGGCACCAAGGTCATGGGGTGGTTACAGAGCAAGCTGTCACAAGCAAGCACATGAACCGATACTGGTATGCTACCGTATGGGGAAGTACAGTTCCCCCAGTCGTTTTGCAAAGTGGTTGCGGTGTGGATGATGGGTGGCAAAGCCACTTGGTCGGTCAACACGGCGCCACAGTATGGCGCTTGTACAGGTGCTGTAGTGGTCTTCCTGGATGGAAGGATGCGCCAAAACATGCGAGCAGCAGTGCTGGGCTGGATCAGCGTCCACATGCATTTGACAATGGAAGACCACAAACGTCACTGGTACATTTCCATCGAGCAACACATCAACTATTATAGAAATTCCAGTTGCCACGTAAACAGAAAGAAGCAAGGGGCTAGTCGAACATACTCATATTATTTTACTTTTTACAGTACCCACATCCAAAACAAAACGACTACAAAGCGAAAGCACGCTCCTACCGTTCTTTACACCGGTCTTGGTGTCCACACCGTGTACAGTGGTCGTCCAGACTCTCAGTCTTGCACCAATCGACTCCGAGAAACTTGGACGCATCAAATTCGGGCGACGTGACGTCCACACCATCCATTCGATCCAGTACTTTGCGGTACTTGAGCGCCTTCTTGGCCAGCCGCGCGCTGTTACTGGACGACGACGATCCTGTGTTCTCACTCATGGCAGCCGACAGCAGACGCTGCGCGTTTTCTTCGGACCGCCTTCGCACGGCATTGTCTTCAAAATGGATCGTGATGCGGTGCAAAGATATCTCTGGATTCTTCGGGTCCAGTTCGCGTCCAGCACCAGCAACAGCAGCAGCCGAAGAAGAACTTGCCTGTTGGACCATGGGCGATGTACTTGTGGAACTAGTGTGCGATGCGAAGGATCCGTCCACCATATCGGTACTCTTGTTTGGGAAGTGCGAGGAGAGCGGAGCAGCGTGGAGGGCAAAGGCTAGGGCGTCAAGTCGTGCGCGGCTCGGAATGTGAAGTGAACGTGGCCGGCCCCATGTAGGCACCCATGGGCGATTGGATGCCTATTGATGCCTATTGCATGTCATTGCAGCCAACTGAAGCAACACGCTTTTTTTTTTGTTTTTTTTTGTGTGGCTCGAATTCGAAAGGACGCGATCCTGAGATCTTCAAGTTGATCTTCAACACCCCATTCGTTTTCAGAGGTACTGATTACAGTACTGTACAGGTATCTCTTTTTGGATCGTAAAATTCGAATTTATTCTGAATGTAGACATAGTATAGATTGTGAGAGGTTGGATCCTTCCTATGTGAAAAACTGCTGTCTCTGAACCACCGAAAGCTTTGATCACATTCTGAACGGGTACACTGTACCAAACAGGACGTAGTGCTCAGGGCATTATCCACTGGGACTACTGGAGAAGCTCTCCAGGAGAGCTGTTCCATTGTGCTTGGCGTCGTTTGGCAGATACCGATGAGCCCCCCATAAAACTGTACACTGTGACGGTCATCACCTGTGGGTGGGTGTGTCCCCTGGTCCTCTGGGCTGGCTGGCTGTGAGGAGCTTGGGAAACGCTTTTCGAACACGTTCGCATGCCCTCGTGTTTTGTGGTCGGTCGAGAACACACCCCATGGGAATGTACGTCTTTGTATACTGTGTGACCAGCCACGGTCGGCCGGAAACGACAATTCGTTCGCCTTTGTCGGTCCTTTTTGACTTGAAGAGAGTATCCAAAATGGGCGAGGCCGTCGGACGGTTGGTTGAAGTTGCTCCCAGCGACAAGAAACACGCAGCCAAACAGGTTCAAAACAGTCCCATCGCCCAGGTACACTCCAGTATACTTCGAAGTACCGTACCGGTAGTCCAGTATAGTGCCTCTGTATACCTGCACAACAATGAAGCCATCAGTCCAATTCGATCAAGAAAAACGATCTTTTTCTTATGGCCACACAAAAAAAAAAAAAAGAAAAAAAGGGGACAGCCAAGACGGGTGGTGCATTTTATGCCACCGTAGGCCTGGCCTACAGTACGGTATTCCTTCCAGCCTACGGTAGCCTGGAAGGAATCAATCGACTGGGCTTGGAAAATTTCCGTTCCGTCCGACCGGCGGCTCTCAAAAAATATACGTAGTAGTTGGCAGCGTGTGGGGAATGTGCAAGCTCCTTTTGCGACATTAAAGACGAGTGTAATTGCAATTACAGTACCGGTAGGGCAAACAACACATAGACACACTTCAGTGGCGTGAGAAGGAAGGCTCATGCTCAACAAACAAAAGGTTGCATGGACAAATATGACTACGTAGTATTCATTTGGTACAGTTTTATCTGTACCGGTACTGGTATTTGTCCAATGCCAACTTGGTTTTGTATGGCTACGGATCGATCTCCTCGTAGAAGACCATTTTACTCCCACTTTGTGCCTTTTCGATGCAGCGTTCAGTGCTATAGGTTTTGTGGTACCGGTACGGCCAGTTGAACTGGCTCGGCCTCTGGTTGTCCCAGGCAGTGGTCCTTCAGGCTCTCGGTCTTGCACCAGTCCACGCCGAGAAACTTGGAGGCGTCAAACTCTGGTGAGGTGACGTCCACGCCATCCATGCGACTCAACACGTTCCTGTACTTGAGTGCCTTCTTGGCCAGCATCGAGCTGTTGCTGGATGACGACGATGTGGATGAGGACGAGGAGGACGAGGAGCCTGGGCTCTGGTCCATGGCGGACATGAACAGCTG
The DNA here is from genome assembly GCA_023336165.1 of Pythium monospermum. NCBI lineage: Eukaryota > Oomycota > Peronosporomycetes > Pythiales > Pythiaceae > Pythium > Pythium monospermum. Next base: position 6,376 of record JAADWJ010000633.1, on the reverse strand, counting down.
CTGTACGATCAGCTCCGACCGCCGTCGCACTTCATCGTCTTGGAAATAGATCTTGATGCGACACGGAGAGATGCGAGGACCAGTGGTGGTGGTGGTGGTGGTAGTGGTGGTGGTGCCAACTGTGATGGGAATAGTGGTGGTCATCGTGGTGATTCCGTATGTGGGAGAATCTTATCTGTGGGGTACTTGGCTTGGCTGGCGGGCAAGATTGGTTGTGATCGGATCCCTTGACCACGTGGACTCAGAGCGGACCGGCCGACAGAGGGGAAGGGAGCTTCAAGTCGGGTTCGTGCGTGAAGTGTGAAGTGGGGCAGCGGCACAAAGAATTGCGCAGCAATGTGGTAGGGGTTTTCGAGGGCCGTGTTTATGCAGCTGAGCTTCAATGAAGGGCGATCGTTTCAACTCCGTATGGATTGTGACAGGTTTGCTTAACATAGTGACCGTATCGATTCTGCGTGAGAAAGCATGATCGCGTTAAGATGGAATATTAGATTACCAAGGTGTTAAAGAAAATAGTGCCTGAGTAAGCACGCCCAACACGGCGCTGCATGTTTTTGGTGCCTTGGTGCTTGGCGCATGTTTCCCATCTTCTGTACTGGACCCAGTCAGAACGTACGGATACGATACTGTAACAAAGGCTTCACACTGAACGCGCTGCAGTGGAGACTTTCCGCTCCCCCACTGGACCAGACAGCGCCGCTTGACTGGGGGGAAGTAACCTGGACAGGGTTGAAGTTTGACCAGGGACAGGACAGAACAGCACTGTTGTGCTCACGGACGGTGTGTACGCTGGACTGGACTGCACTGCACTGTGTGGGTAACGGGGAACAGTGTGTTGTGTACAGCAGCAGCCGCCCATCCCAATGGACAGTGATCCTACTTCTGTAACACCAGAGGCAGTTGAGTGATCCTAATAAGCTGCTCTTCGCCCTATCCCATCCCATTGGATCGCTTTGCATTTTATTTGCAGCTGGAAAGAACACAAGACCCTGACCGTCAGGGTGTGTGGAATATGCCGTCAGCCTGACGGCCTTCCACAAAACAGTGTCATTCGAGTCGTGATAACCTGGAAACCTGGAACGAGGCACACAAGGAATGATGACCCCGCCCCTCCCCATCCCACGGAGAGGCATGACACCGCACTTGCCCACTTGGAGGCAGCAGGTCTCCATTTAGTTCGTCTCTGGCATTTCTCATTTCGCAGTTGACATGAGAGCTTTTTCGCAATATATATTTTGTCATATTCAAGATTTCTACTGAGCAGTATACTCACTGCTGACACCGCATGCAATGGCTCTTCAGATTTTGGGTTTTGCACCAGTCTACCCCAAGGAACGTGGAGGCGTCAAACTCGGGTGCGGTCACATCAACCCCGTTCATTCGATCCAGCACGTTGCGGTACTTGAGCGCCTTCTTGGCCAGCAATGCGCTGTTTCTATTCGACGCCGTGGGTGTCGAGCACGCCATCGCTGTGGACAGCAAGAGCAGCACGCGTTCTTCGCTTCGTCGACGCACGTCGTCATCCTGGAAGTATATCGTGATCCGCCGTGGCGACATTTGGAAAGGAGCTGGTGGTGCCGAAGCAATGTTGGTGGCGCTGGCGAGTACCAAAGCTGCTGCTGTTGTTGCTGCTGGAGAAGCGGTCGTGGCCATGGCTGACAAAAGTTTGGTGGGTGGTTGTGTGTGGACTTGGTGGGTTGTGTGTGTGTAGACTTGGTGGGAGTTGGCCCCGTTGGTTGTGGATAAGCTTGGGTAAGATGCGAAGTGAAGACAGCGGCTCATGCGGGCGGATGCAAAGCCCGTAAGCTGTCGCTGAGGCCGTTGGCCCAAGGTCCATTGACCTTATTTTCTGATCGAGTCAACGATGGAAGGAAAATCGTTTCGTCTTTTCGTCTGGGCGGGGAACACCAAAAAAATAAAATTAAAAAAAAACGGTAGGTTTAGGGTTTAAAATTCGATCGTTTAACAAAACATCACATTTGCAAGGTTTTGGATTTCCATGAATGGCAGTCATGTTGGTTGACTGCATGGAGTGATACCATGGGACCGCAATCCTTTATCCGTTTATAGAGGTTGATGGGGCCAGCAACTCCATACCCAGAATTGCAACGAGTGACAAAACAGAGTGATGCAACAAGACAACGTAGCGTGGTGATACACAAAAGGATACACCAGGCCATGTACAGTATGAGCCAGCTACAGTAGCGTTTGCTTGAAGTGATTCTCATCGCCCTTCTTGGCAACAACACGATGGGAGCATTTTCCAAAAAAAAGAGAAACAAAAGCCCATTGCAGCTTTTGTACTGGCCTCGAATACCAAGAGCCGCTCATTTATAATTCAGTGCTTGCTATAATTCGTTCAGTACTGGCCAGCAAGGTTTGGGCACGGCTAGCCGGCCCAGAACCTTTGGGGGACCATTTTGAAAAAGTAGCTCGCTGATTGGTCAGTTTTTTGTGGAACATTGATCAGCACTTTCGTCGGTTCGTCTCCCACCGAATGCGCGGCCCGCAACAGCTCTATCGGATAAGAGCAGACAGAGCCCTCTGTCGGGCGATACCGTAATAGATATTTTTCTCAACCTGAGGATGGGCTAAAGCGGCTGGAGCGGCTCCAGGAAGCCTCCGCCATTCGGGGTCCATCTTCATGGTGGATTTGGATGTTCAACTTAGAGAGGAAGCCACAGTCTGTAGTCCACAGCAGTGGAACACTTTCTTTTGGGGAGAGAAGGACAAAGTAACCAGCATGCAAGGGCGACACGCGAGGAATGCGCAAAGCCTCGTTGCGTTGGCCTGCCGATAGAATCAGTCTTATTGCTCCGTTGTGGACCTTCTGGTGACATTTTTTCCTAAAAAAAAAGGATATCTGAACACGTCGGGTCGGTCTACAGGACCGTTAAAAGGGGGCTTCTCTTCTGTAACGGCTTGCTCATTTTTCGCCATGCGACGCACGCGCACTGTTCCAATACAATTGCAGTAGTTGGCAGTATAAATTTATCAATCGCATTCTCGAATATTTTAATGCATTTTCGTCACAAATAGACACAAGAATTGTTTCTCAGCAAGAAGTTATTTATTGCTGGCGCATGCAGTGGGCCTTGAGACTTGGCGTCTTGCACCACTCCACGCCGAGAAACGCGGACGCGTCAAACTCTGGCGACAAGACATCCACGCCTGCCATTCGATCCAGCACCTTGCGGTATTTAAGCGCTTTCTTGGCCAAGACCGCGCTGCTGCTGATACTGCTGCTGGTTGGCTCCTCCAGCGCCACTACCAAAAGTCCATGCACAATCAGTTCGGCTCGTCGACGCACTTCATCGTCCTGAAAGTAGATCGTGATGCGGCGCGGTGGTGCTGCGGATTGTCGTAGCTCTGAGGACGACCTGCAGGTCATGGCGTCGTTGCTTGGGCGGGCTGGTTCTGGGAGTTCGACCACTGGTGGCATCGCACATGGCATGCTTTGCGTATCCTCTCGGGCGTGGATCCGTTGCGTTTGGTGGACAATTTTTTTTTTTTTGCAAGTTTGGAAGTGAGCAGCTCCTCCCACGCGGAGCAATGTTAAACCGACCAGCGATTGGCCTCGTGTTTATGTGCACCTGGGAGTGGACAGAAATCGAAAATTCACGACATATTCAATTCCACAGGTATCCTAGAGTAGAATGTATCACATACTAGGAAACATAGGCTCAGCCGAATTGAAGAGGATATGAAATACTACAGGTGTTTTTCTGGAAGGGTCGGGTCCACCGTTATCATTGGTGGAGCAAATGCCGTGAGCCCTTTGGAAAACAATTCGCAAAGGCCAATCACGAAAAATCCATTGCTGGCTACACGTACACGCAGTGTTGACAAAAATGGAACGTGTAGAACAGCACAGTACAGGCTTTGATCAAGTTGCTTTTCGGTACCGGTAGCGCAACGCTGCGCTGGAGAGGCCTTTCTGCCCAACCCAGATCCGTCTGGCCAGTCCTGGCGACACACGCCAGGAGCTCTTGGCGTCGACTACAACATTGCTACGGACAGTAATACAACTGCACAATATATATATCTACAGCATCCCTTTAGTTGATGATTCGACTCGCTGTTGATGACTCGATCCGTGGATGCAGGTCCTCGTCCTCGTTTGATACTAGTACGCCATAGGTGACTCGCGCTGGCGATACCATATCGTTGGTGCTGGCGATGGCGATAAAAGTGCTGGAGCAGCGGTCGTGGTCATGGCTCACCAAGGTGTTTGTGGTTGTGCCTCCTTATTAATAGGAGTGAGCCTGGTGGTTGTGGATACGTTGCGGAGTGAACGCTAGGGCTAGCTCAGTACTATCGACTCTGGGCCTGCTGGTATCGACACTGCTTTGATCTCGACAATGGGGTCAACGGCATTATTTTGTGGTCCATTCCTGGATAAGAACACACACAAAAAAGAGGTTTTCTTTGGGACACGGTATGATAGGGTTCGGTTTCTAATTTCTCAGTTTGTGTAAGATATCAAATGGGCGAGGTACTGTGAGACCGATTTAGACCAATTTTGTTTTCAACGGTCGAAAACTTCAACTACATATTACGTATTAGAGTTCGTTTTGTTCAACCCGACAAGTCGTGTTGTGAAAATGGAACTTAGTTATTGGTCCGTTTTGTTTGTGGGACATATCCACTCACTGTCTCGCTGTTGGTCGTTCTTATTACCTATTACTGTACTGCAGGCCCAGTCTGCAGCAGGAGAAAAAAAAAAAAAAAACCATCCTTGTGGCACAGAAATATCGAAGGATTGTTTTGTTCTTGAAACAAGACTGAAGTGCCCAAGGGGCGGAAACTTGCCCCGCACACACGTTTCAGCAGCGCAGGTTTCACACGATCCCGTTGTTTATGGTCGACATGCGTTCCATTTTCGTTACGTATCGTTTTTTTGGGATGCGTTATTTTTTTCGTTTTTTTTTCTTTCCGTCCCTGTGTGAAAAAAGAAGAAGAAGAAGTACTGGAAAGCCGAAGGAGCCCTCTTGGGTAACCCCGGTGCGCTATGGGTACAGATAACTGCTGGTTTTGCCAGCGCCAATGGCTATCGGACCCGCATCCGACTCGGCTGCTGCCCTACTACAACAGAGAGAGAGATAGAGAGCGAGGGCCCGACAGGCGGCTACCGTCTATCCATACAGACCAGACGCAGTGATAGCCGTTCGGTTCCATCTCCACACCCTCGCAAGAAGGATCCAGCCATCGATGACGTGTAGACAGACGGAAAGCAAACATTTTCTATGTAGTGCCATTTGGTTCCACTGTGAATGTATATTTAAATAGTATCTCTGTCTATCGACCTCCTCGTAGAAGATCATGCGCATGCCATCGTCGTCCTGCTCCTCTTCTTTCTCCAACGATCCGCTTTCCTTGGACTTTTTTGTGTGTTTCCCTGGGGCCTTTGTTGGTTCAATGCTGGCGCCGACAATGGTCTTTGAGACTGCTTGTTTTGCACCAGTCCACCCCGAGAAACTTGGACGCGTCAAACTCGGGCGACGTGACATCGACACCACTCATCCGGTCCAGTACGTTCCGGTACTTGAGCGCTTTCTTGGCCAGCAACGTACTGTTGCTGTTGCTGCTGTCTGTGGACGCGTCCATCGCCGAGCAAAAAAGCTGCTGCACTTTTTGTTCGCATCGACGACGCACTTCGTCATCTTGGAAATAAATCTTGACGCGGCGTGGCGAGATTTCGACAGAGCGCGTAGGCGAATGAGCAGAGAAGTCCGTCATCTTGGTGGCCACGACTACAGGAGCCGACTGTGGGATTTGTTCGTCAAACATGCTTGTGAGAAACGTGGAAAATTTGGTTGTGAGGTGACCACGCTGCACGCTGTGGCGCTCGCGTGTTTTTTTGGATCAGGCCGGGTGGCCAGTGGCGCGTGGTAGAGACACGCAGCGCCGTTTGCTAAACCACTGGCGCCCATTGCCGCGACTTCTCGGCGGACATGGATCCCAGTAGCGGTGGCAGTGAATGTTTCAAAAGCTGGGACCATGTCAATTTTTCCTGGCTCCAAAAGTATTTATAGCGAAATTTTTGAAGCCAGAGAAAAAATGACAAAAACAAAAACCATTGGGCAGAAATATTAAGCGACGGTTTCCAGGACTGGTATTAGTGGTGACGTGGTACAGTGCCCACTGCTGTGTGCTAGGGTGTGTGCTGTCTCACCTCCTCCTATGGCTTCGTTCTGGGCGCTTTCCGCCCAGTTCACCGAAAAAAAGAAAATCCTGTGTGACTGGACTCTGTTGAACAGAGTTCCTTGGTATTATACCAGAACACTATTGGCTATTGATAGATAGTGTTGTTGGTCGGTTCAACCGTTTCGTGTGATCAAGAGTTGTAGCCTTTTCCGTTTTTTTTTTTTTTTTT